>JZLH01S0424383.1:17960-27960 GCA_001188425.1 Eucidaris tribuloides
GCCCTTTCATAGGTCAATACAACAATAGTTTTCTGTTTTAAAAAATGTTTAGATTTCAGATCGCAGGCTCCGCCGCATTCTCCATTATTCATTGTTAATTGCTATCCAGCAAAACAAATACTCTTTTAATCTTAATCCAGATTTGTAATGTTGTCATTTCGAACCATCTTTCATAACAGGATGTAGGACAACGTTATGACTTTTCATGCTACATGCCGTAACACAATGCTCGTGGATGTACATAATTCAGTTTTACTCCTTATAAATATTGTATAGAATTTTACTGTAACCTTTTTCGTATTAACCAGTCTTTATGCATCGTCGGCTGTCGGCTGTTTGAACATCCGTTAACTAAATTCAGCAAATCTTTGTGGATGGTTTGCGATTTATTGCAACTCTATCCCTGTGTGGATTTTCATGCTCAATTATCAGGGATATTTCGTAATAGGTAAGTGCACTCGCAATTTTGTATTGTATTTTCCGTCCATATTGGGTTCGGTTTCTTCAAATAAATCTTCTGCGCAAACGAACTTAAAATTGCGAACATCGTCGAGCAGTGAAGTTCGAGCTTTAGCCTGATACAGGCGCACGCAAACAATTTGACATACTATGGAAATCATCGCATTGATTTCGTAGACTAGAAATGCTGGTGGAGGTTGATGTGATGGATGTTCTTGTGGTAGAAACCATCAGCATTTTAGGTGGAAATCAACAAGTTATGATAGGCCTATAAAATTTCGATATAATAGTATTATCAAAATTTGGGAAATACTGGGGCATCTTCCACAGTCTTCACTCCTTGGTCTGTAGTTAGATGTTACTTTCAAGGGTAGGGATATTTAAGGTTGGCTATCACTGTAAAAACAAACAAACAAACAAACAAAACAAAACAAAAAACAAAAACGTGTTCAGCGAGTAAACGCTTTCCTAAACTCCAGTGTCAAATAATCTAAGCATATGACATTTTGAAAAACATAAACTGTAATTCGTCGTCTTTACTGTCACGTTTTTGAAGACTATGATTCTATGCTTAAAACACGCTTTTAGGGCTGTTAATAACCTCACATTTATGTGTTGAGTAAATTTGCTGGATAGTGCTGTGTATGTTTTTGCACGCGGGCAAAAGTAAAAAAAAATGTCAAAAAATTTCGCAAAAATTTAAAATAAGTTTGTGCGCAAAGAGGGGCTGCAAAATTGGAAAATTGTATATTTTTCTTATTTTTTATAGGTAAGTTTTGGACTGTTTTTTTAACGTTCTGCATTGCGTTCAAATGATTTTTTTTTAAGTTTGTCAATTTTAGAGAGGAGGGGGATCAATATGGTTGCAACCAATATTTTCATTGTAGGCAACAGCCCCACCGATCGACCACCCCTGTGTGTTTGAGTGTGGTGGCAATGGTCGGCCTCTAGTTAGTTTCGTTACATAGTGTTTTAATGAATTGTGTGTTAAGGCCTAGTCTGAGGCCATACTTTGACAACACGTAGTTACATATTCCGAGTTGTATGTTGTCACGATTTTTTTTATACAACATGGTGATATGACTGTCTGCGGATAACAATGATCTGTTATTAATGGTCCTGCGACATGTCTATGGTTTCAACGTAGCAGATGAAGAATTTAAGGCGGCGCTTTGAAGCTGCAAATTTGACGAGCGCTGGTATAACTTTACCTGATAGTTGAAGCATAAAGAACATGTTCACCATAAGCGTTGCTACAAGGCCACACAAAACATGATGCCTACCGTCCGCTGCGTTCGCGTACATTTATACCCCCCCCAACACACACACACATTGCAAACAAAAGACTTATAACTATGGATGAAATGTGCTGAACACAAATAGTTAACACGAACAAATTTCTCGTGAGGATAAAATTTGTAGGAATCTTGATGTACCATTACATTCCCCCTTTTATGCAGCACAACAGTCAGGGCTAAAGATGTTGAAAGCACAATGCTAACAATGAGGATACTTTAATTTGTAAATAGTACTGTCAAACTTTGATTTCTGATCTACCTTGCAGTTGCTTGGACAGATGGACAAATAAATATCTTATCATACGAAAGTTTGGGAAATTTGGTTGTCGCTTACATGGTAGATCGTGTATGCATGGATAAACATTTATTGCTCCAGCTGAGTATAAATTAGGCCAGACCTTATTTAGTTACGGCGAGGAATAGAGTATTTGGTAGATTTTTACTCTTTGAAAGCACTTAATGAATTACTTCTTGAAGTACAACTCTTTTCAGTGTCTGGTGTCATGTTTAGACACATTTGGAGCATGGAGGAATATGGAAGACTCATATAAATAAAATATATTTGAATTGAATTTTGAATTTTGAATTGAATAATATATATATTTTACTATGCCGTCAATTTAACTCACTTGTATCTTAAGGTATGTATTAATCTTTGCTATCTTGTTTAATCATGGCAATGCCAGTAATACCCGATGCAACGTGACCGCGTTAGCTTTCTACCAATGCCCGAAAAACAGTAGGTTACAACGTAAAATCTAGACAGGACATTATCAATTTAAGTCATTTAAAATAAAGATCAAACGTTCCACCTGTTCTCACGGAGATGAAGGTAATATATCACTATAAGAAAGCATATCAACTTGAAAAAAACATGTAATGGAATTGAGTAACACCATACATGGATTTCTGCTATAAAATTTTGCTGTCAAATGTTCAACTCATTATCGTAAACAAATTACCATCGGTATTCACCTGTGGACAGGCAAATTTGTCGTAAAAACTTTGTTATAGGCGTAATTTGTATATTTTTTTAATACTTTTATTCGTGGACTGGTATATATACATGCTTGTTTCTTCTTCAAGTAAAACAACATTCGAAAGGATTCCTTCTAGCCAAGATATACACTCTTAAAATCCGGGTCATGTCTGACTCGGAAAAGAATCGTTGGGAAGCACACCCAAAAAAAGGGGGTTTCCGAATTTAACCACATTCCGCGTCAAGTTAGGACCAAAATCAAGTCAGGTTGACTCATATTTTGGTCAACCTTGAGCCGGAATTTGGTTAAATTAGACTGGTTCTTTGGTGTGCCCCCAACGGATTCTTTTCCGAGTCAATTCTGACCCGGGATTTTTAAGAGTGATATATTCTAGCTATAATGTTAAAACTTGCGGTATAAAGTTCCATCCCATTTGCGTTCTTGAGGCCTTTTTTAAAAATGCTCACAATCTTGTCCATTTCCCCCTTTTTAATACGCAAGCAAACCAGTTTTATATATTAAATTAGTTTCGAATCTGATTTGATTTACAAAAATACTGTACTTAAATACATGATTTCCTTATGTACTTTTTCAAATACAGGTTGAAGAGCTTGCTACTTCTGTAATGTTTGAACAGGCTAGACAACGCTTTGACCTTGCTGTTCAATTATCGTGAATTATATTTCACGCCTAACGAGTTCTCTTATTATCAACAATTGGAGTGTAGAAAATATTATTGTTAAGCAACATTTTGGAAGATTCTAAAAACCGAACAACGTACTGCCTTTGGTAGTTCAGGTAACACCATGGTCAGTCAAAATTCTTGAATTACTCCTTAGCACTGCAAAACATATTGCCAAATAAAACGTTCGTTCATGAAGAACCATATTCCGAGCACGGCAAAATTAATTCGATAAATCAACTCATATAGATGACCAAGCGTAAATAATTTTCGCATGGAATTTAACGAGTGTACATTTTTATCTACACGCAAGGAATACTTAGAACATGAAAATTACCAAAACAGCAAATACAAATTTGTAGGCTGGGTCAATCTCGTTTTGCTATACACATTTCGCCTTTTTTAGTAATATACAGTTCAAGTCAGATAAAAGTGCATTTCAATACATAAATGCTAGATTGCATTGGTGTAATACCTTATAGGAAGATCACATATTCCATGATGCAATATAATTCTTTTATCGTGTGTGCGAGTCTACTTGGACAATAATCAAACCTTGATAGGAAATGAGAAACACAGCCTAAGGTTGCGGGGCGTTAAATTTCGAAATATTCCATGTTCACATAAAGCAGAATAGCTTGTTTTGTCAGTTTGGATTTTATCGGTTAATACATATAACGCCCTGTTATTGCAAAAGCAAATTAATACTCGTCTTCGCATGTCGAAAGTGCATAGATTGTAATTATCGCGATTAAAATTACAATGCGGGCGATTACCTGATAACAGTAATATTTTGCAATTGCATATGTGGATGCTGTTATACTGATCTGTTCGCGTCGTTCTCGTACATGTTAGTTGTTATGTGTGTTTGTGTGTGCGTCTTGTGTTGTGTAAATCTGTGTTGTGTGCTGTGTGTGTGTGTGTGTGTTTGTGTGGATTGCGCTTTGTGTGTGCGTGCGTAGTGTGTGTGGTGTGTATGTGTATGTGCTGTGTGTGAGGTTGTGTGTGTGTGTTCTTCACACAATATTACTTACGGTATGAGTACAGGAACTCTCTTGCGGTATTCCTTTTGCTTGTTGCGGGAATAAATCATGTACCCCATACCTCTACAGTATCATAGTGGCCTTAAACATCATTATAATACAACATTCTGTCAGGTGTACCCCTGAAGATATTTCTTATGGATTCTTGTTAACTAAGCACAACTCTACTCACAAGACTTACTTGTGGGAATCCAAAATTGTACATGGTTCTGATTGAGATGTTCCCACAATGTATATCTGGTACTGACACAACAAACACTTACATGTACACACCAGACAATCATCAATACCCCCCCCCCATACAAGTATTGCCTGTGTATGTTGTGTGTGTGTATGTGTGTGTGTGTGTGTGTGTGTATTGAATGTGTGTGTGTGTGTGTGTGTGTGTGTGGTGTGTGTGTGTGTGTGTGTGTGTTGTTCGCGTGCGTGCGTGGTTGCGTGTGGAATGTGTGGTTGTGTTAGTGTTGTTGTTGTACTAAGATAGTCACGTCCACGCAAGTTATTCCATTTTTTTGCCGACTGCGATTTGATAATAATTCGGATTATTTAAGCATTTTTACAATCAAAACTCCTAGCATCAAGCATCGTTGCATTCCTTTGAGGGACCAGTATTGATAAGTTATGGTGGCTTGTACATGGATGTGTGGAATTAATTTCGAATACACTTAAAGACAAAATATTTGCGTGTTGTCACAATGTTAAACAGTGTGAAAGATGATACAAATTTTTACGGGTGCAAATAAGCTAATATCTGATTCATGACTAAAATATTTATTTATTCTCAAACTCGTTCAGAAATAAACATTAAATTCATTTACAAAACTAGAATTAATTCATTACTTTAATTAAGTACAATATAATATGAAGAAATGTTTGCCAAATCATGTTCATCCATGAAATTAACTAAATTCTAAATTCGCATAACATGTTGATTGGTTGATAGATTTGTAAAAAACTGCGATTACCCGATTCCAGGTTTTTGGTCGGAACAGGGGAAAAGGACGGTGAACTCGCGATAGGTCATTTTGGTAGATGAAGAGAAAGTTTTAGGATAAAATAAATAGCTCACACTTAATAATTGGAATGCGTTGCGGTGGGTCCCGTGGCCATCAATGTCCCTAAGTTAATCTTCCACAGGCATGGGACTAGACATCAGACATTTACAAAAAAAGTGAGGGTTAGACTTTTGCTTACCCGGCACTTTTTTTCGCTAGGGGCGTTTTCAAAATGGCCGCCAAAATGGCCGCCAAATGCCATTTAATGCCATATGATAATGTTTTCATCCGCACTATATGGATGAGAAACAATGTCGCCGCATTTTTTTCACTGCTTTCCGATTATTTGTTGAAGCAAATGATATAGAGTGGTCAGAATCACCAATTAAGTGTATTCCACATAGAGAGCGCTTTTTCAAAATGACTGCCAAATGCCTTTAATGCCTTATAATTTTACGTTTTTCATAGCCATAATATGGGAGAAATTGCCTCAGTTTTTTCAATGTCTCCCTATTTTTTTCCAGCTGCAAAAGGTATTAAGAGCTGGTTTTGATTAAAAAATTAAGTGTATTCCAGACAGGAGGGCGCTTTTCAAATGACTGCAAATGCCTATAATGCTTATAATGATCGTTTTCAAAGCATAATATGGGAAAAATTGCCCCAGAGTATTTCGAATGTCTCCCTATTTTGTTTTCAATTGCAAAATGGTATAGGAGCGGTCACATTTCACAAAATAACGGTACCGTATCGCTGAATAGAGGGCGCTTTTTAAAATGGCTGCCACAGACTACTAGGTAGTTTTACTAGACGTCCATTCTCATCTGATTGACGCTATTAGGAAATTAGGTATAAACATGGCGGCCCATGAGTTTCTTATTAGGAAGTTTTCATTTTACATAGAAAGACGTGTAACAATAATAGGTGTTGAATATATTCAGTGATTACGTCATCGATTTCCAATATGGAAAATCCTTTCCTTATTTTGGAGCCATCACTTATGGATATCGAGTACGATCACCGCCTCCTTCAACGTCGCGACTAACACGCAGTCTACTGTTGATGCCGGGTCACATTTTAATTCTACATGGTATACTAGTATTTAATATCACCATCTTTGACGAGATAATTGGATCATATTGTGTTTGTTCAAAGCCATATTACAAATTGTTGTAATTCGACTTGGGGGTCTAATTGTTATATAGATTCTAGATCTATTATGCAAATTGCATATTTCAGCAATTACATTATTTTAATCAATTGAAATTACTACACATTTCCAACTGAATGCAATGAGATGTACTTCTCACAGCAATATTTGTAATTGTTTGTAACTTAATCTAACGTTAGATTTAATTGCAAAAAAACTGAACCATAGATTTAAATGTCTGTATTTATGACCACAATATAATAAGCTTAATTATTACACGATGATTAACATGTGTACGTTTTGCCACCATGTAGATCTATATTTTGATTTTAATTTTCTCTTTTCATTGCTTATGCTAAAATTACCCAGGCAGCTAAATTAATCCAACCAAGGCCGGCACAAGGCCAGCAAGCACCCAGGTTGTAAAAATAAATTTAAAGTTCAACAATTTACATCTATATTATTCATAATCTCCGCCATTTCTCCACAGCAGTCCAACTCATCTACAATTGAAATTGAGTCAATCATTAAAGAAAAAAATACATTGGATCTAACGACTTAGGAATAAGGGGGGATGCCAGATTTTAAAACACTTGTCTTCAGGTAGGTTAGTCTTTGACTAGATAGAAAGTCCAATGAATTATGTGGACAGATATTTTGCAGGTACCTGTGTAGTCAAGAGCGAGATCGGGGGAGATCAACTTAAGATTCAGAGATCGTTTAATAATACCTGAAAAAATTGTTGACCAACTCGGATTTAACACAGACTTGTCAAAGCTTAGGCCTTAAGCCTTAGGGTCTACGTTAGGCCGTTAGTTCCTGCCGTTAATCCGACGGATAGCTCCTACCCTAAATAAATTGAAGCGTCAGAAAACAAGACTAAACTAGGGGCGGGCTAAGTGTAGCTTCGTGATGAGTACCCAAGACTGATGAATAATGTGGCCCTTGCCTACGCTACCGGTTATCGCTGGTTATCCAGCAGCATATCTGGATCCAACCAGTCCCAACGTTAGACTGAATGCTTCAACCTGGTTACCTGTGTATCAATTTTTATTTTTTTTTTTTTACTTTTTATGCATTTACCGCTCTACATTTGACAGATATTTTAAAGTATAGATCTAACCTACATGTTCAGATCTATGCGCTGTAAAATAACTGTCAAAGATGTATGACGGTAATAATAGACCAAGGTGGTGTCTGTCGTTTCTTCGGCGGACCCTCATATTTAGACTGGCATTCAAATGGAGGGTCCCCGAAGAAAACGACAGACGACGTTCGGTCTAGTACGGTAACGTAAGTATCCTGAAAAACGTCAAAAAAACTAATGTTGATAGCCGGGTTAATAGATAACACAGTATCGAAGCCTTTTAAACCAGACCTGTTCAACTTAGACGAGTTTCTAACATTAAATCGCCTTACTACGTTAGAGTCTAGTCCCAGAATCAAAGGTCTTAGCCTAATCTTAGTAACGCCTAGTTTACAGCTTATTTATATTTAATTTTCATAACGTTAGTTAGACTCAGAGTATTAACACTAACGCTTGTGCGACAGCGGAATTACTGATTAAAGGTTAAATAAGATCTAGTAGAGGGATCTAGGCATGCACTTACAAGCATCGCGGAACGCGACTGCGTTTCTTCGCAGGCTAGCTAGCTTGCACGTCTGACACAACACTTTGTTGTGAGTGACACGTCATGGTGTACGTTCTCGTAGCACGTCGATAATAATTAGTAGACCCTAACGTTAGATACCCTGATCTAGTTAGGTTAGAGTCTAACGTTACTCTACTCAAACTAGGGTCTACCCCCTAGAAGAAATAATCGTGTAAGAAATCTAACTGTTAGTTTACACTAACCAAACTAACGTTAGTGAGGCAATTTTCTAACGTTAAGTTAACATTAACGTTTCTAAACTTAGCCTAGGCCCTGGGCCTAGCCTAGGCTCTGAGCTGAGCCTCTGTCTGAGGGGGCCGGGGTTTCGACCCGGTTCTTTCGACCGTGAGTCAGATATCGTCAATCGCGATTCTGTACGGAAACTAAACTCTTTAGATTTACCTTTGATTTCTTTGAAAGCAAGCTGTTATTTTTTTTGTATGTAAAAATTACCATCTCATTCATCGAGTCCAACCGAGGATCGCATGTTTGTTATTTTGTTCGATACTTGTTGCCGTAATAAAACGTCTGTAAAAGGCATGCAGGCCCTATTAACGGTGTAAATTTGCATTGCCTGCGACAGACGTGTTCGCCGGGATAAAATAAAACAATTATGTAATTACGTTTATGAGTCCCGCAGAGGCGCTCGTCGCAGTCAGAATTGACAAGTTAGTGATTTTCAAATAAGGAATTGTTATTTCTCTTTATTGGGAAGCTGTGTGACGTAGTTTGTCTTTTCCTATGAATTATTTCAACACCTTAATTGTTAACACGATTGTCCTATGGAGAAAATGAAATCTTCTAATGTATTCGGGCAGGCGGGGCCAGATGCGACGTCTAGATAAATTAGTACGTCCTTGGATGGCTGCCAAATGTCATTTAATGCCATATAATGACATTTTCATAGTCCATAATATAGGGGGCCGGCGGTAAACTGCCCAGTATTTGCAGAGTTTCCTCTATTTGTTGATGTGAAATGTATAAGAGGTGGTCAGATTCACAATTAACTTTATCCCTGGTAGGACAGCAGTTTTAAGAAATGGCTTAAAAATGCATTTATAGTATATAATCACATGTAAACAGCCACTACAAATTGTGATATGCCCAATTCAATGTTTTGTAATATATTGTTGCGAACAAAACGAAGGAAACAAAACAGTTTTTGAAGGAAAAATGATCAAAACATAAGTGTTCAGATATATATATGAATATGCCTAGTAACACACTTTTTGTTTTTAGTCTTTGTTATGAGGCCACTTCAGTCATTAGGTTTAATAAACCTAAAGAACTAGAAAAAAGGAGATATTAAGGTTATTACACATTTATAGCAAGTATTTATTTTACAATCAGGTATGATTCAAATGTGACATTTGGCAAGAGAATACATTTTTTTTTAACTGGATCCTAGTGTTCCATCTATTAGCATAGAATTTACAGCATGTGCATCTAATTGTTACCCACTCAGTCTGCACTGAAACAGTAAGATATATTCTAGTGGTATGCGGTGGCATGGTTGTAATCTGGATTAAGTTGTACTTTCAACAAATCCAACAAAGAGTTGATTCGAGTCAATGCCTGCGAGTCAGTTAGAGAGAATGTGCCATCAAGCTATCCGAAATGTGTAGTGAACATATTGCATTAGCAGTTGATCCAGATTTAGGACTCTTCGTGTGTGGTTAATGTATGTTATTATCTTAGTTGATCATGGTTCCTCTTCGCTGAAGTACTTTGTGTTATGTTTCTT
>JZLH01S0424383.1:32960-35369 GCA_001188425.1 Eucidaris tribuloides
CACTCAGGATTCTCATCATCTTGTTTACTTCGAATATTTGATCGTAATTTCATCTTCCAACTTCCGTTTTCCAATGTCAGTGAACGACTCCGAGTCGTAATAATAACCGTGGTACGAGTTACTGATTAATGAAGAAATGAATGCTCCTCCGTGTTACATTCTCACCGTTCAAGACTTTCTTTGACATTAGACTCTGCAGTCTGAAATCATCTGTCATATTTTGTGAAGTCTCTTGGTCGTGATGATCATACCTTATTCATGGACCCGCTATGAATTATTTGAACCACAGACGGAAGGAACGTGCAAGTAATACTATCGACCCCACCAGTCAATTTCGGTCAGTTTCTGCGGAGCTATAGTTTCATTACATCAGATAAACCGATGAATTCAAGCCGTGTCTTAAAACATGACGCATTACATGACTTTTAGGAGCCAGAGCTGCGCGGTAGTCGTGTACGACGTTCGGGTGTAAGGTAATCCTGCTTATACATCAATGAAAGGTGAAATGGAAGAAATAATACAGCCTCACGATTAGGAGAGCTAGTCGGTCAGGATACGAGGGAACGATCAAATAATTAAGCGAATACAGCGTGGTACATATAGTCAGGTTTACTACGTTAAGAACTTCATATTCAAAATTTCGATGAATATTGATGGAGATTTGTAACTTTTTACATTTTTGGAAAGCTTAGAGTCCACTTTAAACCAAAACCAATATTGCCATTTGAACAGAAATCCCCTTTTCTTCAAAATGGCCGCCATTGAGTTCCTGCTCATATCAATGACGTCAACATTAAGCAACAAACGAAAGTTGTTTCATCGGCTGTACCCATATTTTGGTGGTAGAGGAAAATAATTTTGCAAGTAAAAATTGATTTTGATGGCAGACATTTTAGAATTCAAAATGGCTGCCAGGAGACAAATAACAAAAGGCCAAGTTAAATGGTAGTGGTTATAGTGTGAAGCTTTAAAAATGGGATGCGATAAACAAGTCCCGAGTAGCCCTGACTGTTAATTCTGCCTGTATCTATAGAATTCAACAAGTTTAGTGAAAGAAACCCCTACCAATGAAATTCAACAAAATATAAATTAAGTTCTTTATCTTTGTATTTTACATCGATCTATAGATCTTCAAATTATGTCCTATATATGTATGGAAAGTAGGCATAATGAGTATGTATATGCATGTATGTGTGTGTGTGTGTGTGTGTGTGTGTGTGTGTGTGTGTGTGTGTGTGTGTATGCATGGCTGTATAAATCCGTCTATCTGCTTACAGTATTTATCAATTTGTTTATTTGTCTATGTTTGAAATATTTACTATCTATTTAGCAGAAAGGCACACGCACGCACGCAGACACACTCGTACTAACATTCATAAAGTAACACAATCACGCACGCATACACAGTTTGAAAAAATATGCATAAATGTATGATCTCAGCATTTCTTATCCATCATGTACTGTCATATGAATAGAGAAACTTAAACACAAATCAATTCTTCACAGTTTACTGAAACTTCTTCGGCCTGGCGGGTGGATGAATTATCTTTTTTTTCGGCGTGCCATTTTGCTAAATCAGCAAGCTCGTGCAATTTTGGTGCACGCACCGAACAGTTTGTTAACATTCATGTGGTGTTCCGTGGTCGGTCGTCTTAAGTCTGGTATGAGTTGCTTTAGTGGTAAGGTTCATATAATGTTACAAAATTACGACCCGTTTGCTGCAAGATCATGTATCCTTTCGGAGAGATGTTCTCGTCATGGCAATATATCATCTAGACACAATTCATCATTTCCACACGCCCCCGTTCATGCCTCAAAGATCTGAGAAAATGTTGTGGGGGAAAACAACTCCGTGCGAAAAGTCAAAGGCATTTCAATCAGTAACTTTGTACGATGATCTGTCGCTGGCATGCGCATCAGAGTCTCGAAATTAATCCATCTAGTATTTCTTTCTTGGAAACCAATTTATACACATCGATTAATATATGTGTAGTATGAGGTTTGCATTTGGTAATGTTTACTGATCACATAATGTCGAAATACAACATAAGTGAGAGCACTTGGTAATGTTTACTGATCACATAATGTCGAAATACAACATAAGTGAGAGAAACATACTGACTCGGTGACATGCATTGGTTACAGCTACGCACAAACAGACACACACGTGTACAGACACACTCTCTCTCACACACACATAATGACACACACACACACACACACACACACACACACACACACACACACACACACACACACACACACACACACACACACACACACACACACACACACACACACACACACACACACACACACACACACACACACACACACACACACACACACACACACACACACACACACACACACACACACACACACACACACACACACACACACACACAC
>JZLH01S0424383.1:40859-68871 GCA_001188425.1 Eucidaris tribuloides
AACAGATGGTATTCTGAATGCCAGAAGAGAGTAGTTGAAAACACAAAACACTTCATTTTAACAAAACCTCTATACAAATCATAATGCTGACAAAGTACTAACACAGAAATCTATTTGTGGGACTGTGTTAATCGCAAATATTGCAACGCCAGAGCCGGCAAGAGAAAATTCTCCGGTTTAAACTGCCAATCATTCAAATATTTACTACATTTGAAGTAAATTATTCCCATATTATAATGCCAATGTTAGATGCTTTTACATGGAAACCAACAAAACGGGGAACTCCGATGAAAAATTTACGATCATCAACCAGTAATCCAAGTTACCTTAACGATGTCTTTAGATCAGATAAGATTATTTGAATTCCAGCTAAATTTTACTGCTATAGGAGAACTCCCTAATAGTGAAGGCCATATTTTTTCATCCAGCCCTCCTATTTACCGGTACCATAGTAGCTGACGCCTAAAGGGGAAATGTCACAGACGCAAACCATATCGATATGGAATTTAAGAAGAACATGGTAAATTGAAGTTCAGCGAGAATCCTTGCACAGTTGCGTCAAATTTCTGTGATCGATTTGCAATTTGTCGGAAGAACCCGCCGTATGTATCAGCTGACATCCGTCAAGATCGCAGAAATTCACACTGACACGAACTTGAATCATAAAAGAAAGTGTTTTTGGTTGATTTGGACCATGGAGGTATGTATCAACGGAAAAAAGACCTCTGTTGAAATGTATTCGCATTTTTACCACATTATTGCAAATAAAAAAAATCAAATGGAGATGAATGATTGAATATTTATTTGTCACATTTTGAAGTGCAATTTGTGTGTTCGGTTCAGGATTAGTATTCAATTTGCAGTTTTTGCAACATAGCAACACTTCTTCCAAGCAGAGAAGGTGTGAATGACTTGCTGGACCCTTCAAGAACGGTATTGATTAAGAGGATTGGGAGGGATTAGTAATCCTTATTCCGTACTCATTCTTTTCATAGAAGTTGCTGGGTTTAATGTAATACTGTCCCATTACAGTAATGCAAACGTTATGCCCCCATACAGGGTATGCACCCTTTTCCTGAAGCTAGTGTGGTATGTTTCTTATACTTGTTGAATTGTTTTGATCAGAACACAGAACCTTCGACACATCTTCTAGACACTGTATCTGGAATATTAAATTGTTTTCCCAAGGACACAACCGTCATACTTGGACTCGAACCAGGTACAATGGCATGAAAAGTCAAGGGCTTATGCACAAAGTCACGGTATCAAATTCAAATTCAAGATGTGGTTTATTCATTCTGCTAGCTTTTAAAAACTTCTAAAAGTCTTCAAATATCACATTTCCACGAAAATGAGTTATTTACACCAACACATCGACCACGTATGTATATAGACATAGAATACATTTTGGAGTAAAATTTACAAGCATATTAAAAATATTATGCTTCATGTTTTTCTTTAAAAAATTCATGTAAAAACTTCGTCAAATAAATGCATTTTCTTGAAAGGCACAAAAGTGGATTTGTGCCCTTCGAAATTAAACGCTTTCAAATTTCATGTTTAATAATAAGAGAGGTGTATCCAGAATAGGACGGGTTGGGGCTATTAAAGTTGGGATGGAATCATAAAGGGTATAATAAGGGTATAATAAACATGGGGCTGAGATAGTGTCATCGGACATTAGAATATGATACATGGTATATTATGCTTTGAGTGGCAGAAATAGTATAACTTTTCACAATTTTAGAAAAAGCATTCCACGAAAGTCCACTGGCACCACAGTTACGTTTCGCTTTTGCTTTATCGTGAACCTGGCTAGGTTTTATCAATTCTTTATGTGACACTAGATAAGTATAACTTGGGGGAAAATCACTTAAAAAGAGCGACAACAACATTGCAGAAACAAATGCTCTCTCTTGAAATCGACTTGTACGATAATAAATGCATTTCCTGCGACATGGATATCACTTGTCAACCTTTTAAAGTATCACCATTAATTTCATCTTGGATTATTACAAGGGATATTTTTCTGAGAGGCATATTTTACTATCACAGGACGTGATTCAATTCAGGAATTATCAGATGTGGCTAACAGATAAAAGCTATGGTATATATCAAAAGGTCATTCTCAATTTAGACATCTTTTCATTAATACGTATAAACCATTGCTTTAAGACAGTGCTCCAAGACAATATAGATCCCAGAAGTCGGTTTTGAGGTTAAGTATAGTATATTAGATAGGCTAAAATTACATTACCTTAACAAAAAAATATTTCTTGTATGTGCATATTATACTTGAAATGTATGCCTTTGACAACAATATTTTGTGTACCTTCAATACTTTGCTGCATTAAACATGCTATGTCAGTCCATTACATCTATACGAATTTAGAAGAGTGAATAATACATTACGCTATGCCCTGCGGATCCATATCATACACGGGCGATATTTTATAAGGGGCACAGGGTACAGGCTTCTAATAATCTAGTTCAGTGTTATAGTTGTGAGGTGAGAAGGTCGAAAAAAAGTGTGACATGACCCTTCTGTTTAAGTTATGGTTTACAAAAAGCTGAACTGATGTTGTTTATTCTATTTTCTGACTTTGTTCACGTTGGTGCAATTGAGGGCAGTATTCTTTATTTGATTTTTGGGAAAAGAGTTCGATTAGGAAGACGGCTAATTACGTCACAACTTCAAACAATTTCACGAATATCCAACATTGAGCGCTGTGAATATAAGAAACCACACAAAATAATACAAGGGGAAAATATGATACAGTTGGAATCCATATTTTTAATATTAGTTAGTAGCCCTTTTAATACTTTGTATTCTAGCTTGTCACAAAACTGTAGATTGCCGTATTCAATTTCTACAATGATTAAAATCAGGTTTAACGTGGATATATAAAAGTATTTCACACACACTGAAGACTTAGAATTGCTTTCTTGTAAATGTGATAGAAACAGGATTGAAGCAAAAAAGTGTAAAAATTGCAACTGTACCATGACAACATTGACCCTAAAGCACAAGTTTGGTTTTGGAGATTTTTGTTTATTTGAAAGGTTTTTTTTTTATTAATTAATGAATAATCTCGTGGGGGGGGGGGGCGAGATTTTCGACTTAATTTTACATTATGGCATCCAAAGGGTTAATAAGGTGTTAAGGTAATCTGAATTACACCTCATCAGAAATAACAGACTCTGATCTTTAAGATGAGGTATAATTCAGATAACCTTAAAACCTCATTAATCCTTTGGATGCTATAATGTAGAATTTAGTCGAAAATCTTAGGGGTCCCCCGAGATTTTTCATTAATTAATAAAAAAAAAACTAAAGACATTCAGAATCTGTTATTGGTGTGACATGACCTTTGGGCATAAACCTTTCAAATAAAAAACACACCAAAACTAAACTTGCGCTTTAAGAGCTGCGAAGTTAATTTAAGAGCCATTGATAACGGAAGAGTTTAAGACAGGTGGCATTGATTCGGCGCATGTGTGTATGTATAAATGTACGGTATGTGTGTGCGTGTGTTTATAAGTGTATGTCTGTGCATACATGTGTGTGTCTAACGAATGCGGGATTTATCCGTGAAACTTATCTTCAAAGAAGTGTCCAATGAAATGTCACAGACGTGAGAAGAGTGGTTGATTAATTGAACTTCTTGCAAAAACAAAACATCAAAAACAAAAAAAAGAAGAAGAATACCCAATAATGAAACAAACAAACACATCAATGAAAGTTTAATGAAACATCTTTCAAATACGATTAAATTTATCAAGTTTTGAAATCTCTTACGATCATTACAAATTGACAACACAGAAATATTGTTG
Source organism: Eucidaris tribuloides (assembly GCA_001188425.1). Classification (NCBI taxonomy): domain Eukaryota; kingdom Metazoa; phylum Echinodermata; class Echinoidea; order Cidaroida; family Cidaridae; genus Eucidaris; species Eucidaris tribuloides. The sequence goes on from JZLH01S0424383.1 coordinate 44,694, forward strand.
TTAAAACATTCTTAACATTATTTTTTGTACGTGAAGAAAGTGTGGTAAGCATACAAAAATGAAAATTTGGTGATATTTTGTGCACAAAGCAAATGAAGGTTGCTCACATTTGAACTCACAATATTCCTAATTGTGCAATGATTTGTTGAATTTTTAGCTGTTCATATCGTTTTCATTATTTCTCTGATTCTTCTTAAATCTTCATCAAGGTGCATCCCTGATTTTTCTGTTTTCATTCAAAGTAATTTTCTACCTGCCTGGATATACCCCTTAAGAATTCTCTCTGATCAAAACGCTATACCACATCAGCCCAGGTATCATTCCTTTAGGACACTCCAGTGGTCTTAAAGATCTCCATCAAACATTCATGAAAAAAGAAAACACAACCTTAACACTGAAATGTAGTTAAGCTGGTATGATGGACATCACTGGACTGTACACTCTGGAGCAGTGGCGCAAATCCAGGGGGACAGGGGGACACAAATTTTGGCAGGTAAAAAATTTGTTTAGCGTGCAAGAAATGGTTTAGGTCGTCGTTGTGTCCCCCACCCCCCTCCCCTCCGCTGAGCAATTTTTCGGCGGCTGGCGTGACCGGATCCTGTACGCACAACATGCCTGCATGTGATGTCCCCCCTACATTTAAAAATGGATTTGCGCTACCGCTCTGGAGCCTCCAGAAATCATGAACTTACGTCTAGAGTGAATATCAGGTCCTTGTGAAAAAGATTACGCCCTCTCTCGTCCTCAGATATGTTTGACTTGTGAAATGTGTAATATAAACAGCTGGTGTCGCATCAGTATATGCGTCGTTTTTATAATCGTAAAATCCATGAAAAGAAGAAAACAATGAGAAACACTTTAATACAATGAAAGAGAACCACAACACCTCATAAATATGACTGAAATGCTAGCTTTCACCAAATACCTCAAGCTGAATCACAAATTGCGTTTAAATGGCACCTTTAATAAAATTTAACCTCAAGTTAGAGGGAGGGAGAGAGAGGAAAGACAAGAACGAATAAGTGACATGTTTGTGATTGAAGCAGCCAGCTGTACATGCCAAGTTGTTCATTCATTCAGTGCACACATTTAGGCCCAACAGTCTATGACTGGTGCATGTGCGACGGTGTAATCTGTACCGCCAGGATATATATATATAGTACGCCGGAGTTTAAGTGTCTGCTTTCTACTGAAGTAGAAATAATAGAGGAATGGAGTGTATAATTTACGCTTGTAAGGTCAAGCACCGTAAAACAATTTATAAACGAACCTGTGACGGTTTGCTTCCGACTAAAACTGAATCAATGACTGTTTCTCGTCTTCTAAAGATGTAGAAGTACCACCTTTTTTATAGTACGTGTTCCTGGATCTGTGCTGCTATATTTACTACTACTACTACTACTACTACTACATTATGGTGGATTGCATAAAGCTTAAAGTGCCTGCTTTGAATTTCACGTGGGTATCGGTTAATTCAATACCGATTTAAAACACAAACATGTACGCTCGTGCACACACACACACGCACACACGCGCGCACACACACACACACACACATGCACACACAAACACAAGGACACATACACATACACACAAACATACACACACACACATACACACTCACATACATCCAAGCGCTGACATACTTATACATACTTAACTAAGTAAACTATTGATTCCCAATAAACTATTACTTATAAATAAAAACAATGAACACAATCTGCTCAGACCTTTCATTGGCGTTGTACGGGACAAGTTTAGAATACCGTTAGCTATAGATAAAACTAATGATTTTCACACGTAAACTTTAAACCAAAACAAACGCACGTGTTCGTGCAATTGCGAATGTAAGATTGTCTTCTCAATTCCCCTCGCCAAATCTCAGTCTGGCATGCAAGACAAACATAGACAGAAACTAAGACAGCCTCTCCCTCAGGATATGTTACGCATATCCCCTTAAAAGACGGTGGGCCTGCTGATGGACCTAACACTCTTCGTGCATTTAATGCGAAGTATGGCTTCGAGGTATTCTGCAACTAAAACATGAAGTGTTCGGGAATGTGAGAGGGAGAGGAGTGTTTCAGTGACGTAGTCCATTAGGATGGGGTTTAAAGTAAGGAATGACGTAATGCTTAACCCATTGGAGAAGATTTGATTTCACTATAACACACATTTTCCATAGACCCCAACACGAGTTAACGCGCACTTAATCTACAACGGGTTGAAAATATGGAATTACAGCCCCAGTTTAACCTATTACGATTTTAACCAAACTTAATATCAGCCGAATTCTACTTAATTTTGCAGTTACTCTTGAATTTCATTTGTAATTTCGTGATTACCTCCCAAAACAAACAAACAACAAACAAATAAATAAGCTCACAAACAAACAACAAACAAATAAATAAACTCACAAACAAACACACGGACACAAACAACAACACATTACAAAGATAGGAAATACTTACCCAATCATTCTTTAGACAATCGATAGATGTTTGTTGGTGTACTGAAAAAAGTAAAAATTATTTTCTTTTTCACCTGAATGCATTTGTATATCTTTAATCATTGTTTAAGAACATTATGAAGTATACGATGTTGATGGCTATAAGAGTAACCAGTATTTGATAGATAACTACATGTAATAATGGTTGTGGTATTGCATCATTGCGCGGCTGTCTAGCCCGTCAATTTTCTGTGAAATTGAATTTATTATCTGCCTTGATAAAGAGTAAAAGTAAACAATACTTACCCAGCCATCCTTTAGACATTAAGTGAATGTTCTTTGGTGAACCCGAAACTAGATAATGAATTTTAGTCTTTTCACCTGCTTGCACCCGTAAAACATGCTGTTTGTGGTGGTCATTAGGCTGTAGTGGATAAATGTTGTGGTATTGCGTCATTGAGCGGCTGTTTAACCCGTCTATTTGCTGCAAAATTGAATTATATTCCTCTAAATTATCCATGATGCTTCATGAATGCTCGCAGACAGTTGTATTCCACCCCAATTTGATGGGCGACACATTGAAAACTTGGAGTGTCCCCCATTTTTTGTTACATTACATAGGAACCGACATCAAGAGATGCAGTCATTAGGCACGAATACATACCTCTCACACCGCTCATCATGTCAACTCAAAATGTTTAACTGAAGACAGTTATATCTAATCCCGTCTTCAATGCTCTGAACCCATGATTCCTTTGAAATATTAGACCGTAGACGTTATAATGAAAAACATGGATAAAACACAGGGTTTGCAATTGAAACAAAAATAATTGACCAATCTTCGGAAGTGATATTTCATGCATCAATACAAAAAAAACTGAATCCCTAATAAGCCATATACCATCACTCTAGCTGCCTTTGGGTTTTATTTGCGACCACCGAGATACTATTTTACACCAAAGTGTATGGCCGAAGTTGCGAGCAAAAAGAATCAGATATACTGTCGACCATTTCTGTAATTCTCTCAATTCGCAACAACTTGTCAACTTGATTCAGCGAGCCACTCCGTGCAGTGCATGACGGATGCCATCCACTTGATGGATTACACGCACGTAGCTCACGCATTCAGACAAATCCCACAGAGAATCCGTAAGAAATCGTGGCTATTTATTAGGTAAGTGTTGCATTTCGTGTCTTATCCCCGCGAATTCCAAGACATGCTTGAATGGACGATAACGCAGGTGGGTTTTGAATGCCGTTTGATGCGGGGATATACACCCATCAATCTTGGCATGCGCGGAGCAGATGGAATAGGCATACGGCTGGATTACGGGAACGTTATCGCTAGGTGGAATGACTACACGGGCATTTATCAAGCGACGAACAAATAACGGAATTGCGAGCCGATAATGCAAGACCGTGGAGCTAATTTACGTGAAATTTACTTCTCAGATCTACGTTTCGATCTTTATAAATGAGTGGTATTAAGACCGATGTCGTGTGGGATACATTGCGGACTATTTTGCTTCGCTCAATATCAGTACGAGTATCTTCACTCAACCGATGTTCAGAAGAAATGCATTTTTGATTCTTACAAAGATTTTGTTTTTGTCGCACTCGAAGATAGGTGCATGCAAATATCTAAGGGTATTATCTTCGACCTACTGAAAAAAACCTTCCTAAAATCATTTTTAATTAGTCACTGCGTGGGTTTCCCGGTGTTTATTGCATCCGTCAGGTTATTGTGGAGAAACTTCAGGCAGTGTTAGGTAAATTCAGGTGCAGGAAAATACAAATTTACATACTGTGTTAAATTTCTATTTCAAATAACAAATTACACTTCTCTCAAAACTGATCACTCCGATCAAGAGAAACCATGGTGGCACATAATGTTGGCATTTCTTAAACAATTACAGTAAAAGACCCCTCGAACGTTGGACAGCATGATAATTTCTGTCTCAAAACTCAAATTATTTTGGCTTGAACTACCACTTCAGTTTCGCATTTGACTGACACCATGTCACTAGACTGTGTGTTATTTGTTCTTGTGTATCCTTTTCACATATTGATGTAGATTAATAATTATTAATGGATCAGTAATCTTAACTCCTCTACATGAACACTAATTATACTAATTAAAATATTTCTGTTTATTTTGTAATTATTACCTTTCTTGTGCGAAAATCACTGTGACAAAGTGGTATTCCACAATATCTATTAATATTGTTTTGGTTGACTAAACGCTGAAATATATATACACAGACAAACAGGTACGTATAAACAGCAACAAACAAACGCATTCAGTCGCAATACTTTGCTGAATATCATGACAGATTCAGGAATGAGTATCTTAATGGCCCACTGTCAAGGGTTTACCCAACCACAGAGATGATGCAAATGGTCTTAAATATCCACGAACATGGAGTGGTGCAGTGCCATAGTGTACAGATTGTGGGAGGAAAACAAACGTTGTATTCTTCCACATTGTCATGGCTGTTTCTTTTGCATTATGGGAGTCAGTGCACCCTTTTCTGATTTTACTCAAAAGAGGGCGTTTTTTCATCGCGTCATGACTGTGGGCTTTTAAAACCTCGAACACACGATTCAAACCCAAAGAATATGCAATGTTAGTCTCGGTTTCAGACTATACGTTTTCAACTCCCGGAGTACTAATACACTCACTCTGCCCACGCGCTGCCTGCAGAAAAGATACTAGTTTCCTTATCAATATAGGATGGCATAATCTTAACGTCTGGAAGACAGACTAGTGCAATGTCTGTCAGTAGTTCACCCGATGTCGCCTCCATCTCTCGTGCGCATTCCGTGCATACTTCAGATCTGATGCTCCATTAGCTATGTTTAATTTGGTTTTCTGTCTTTTTGTTTGTTTTAAAGTTTACCGTTCCCGATTCCCTGGGCCCCATATTTTGAAGAATTACAGCCATTGTAAGATTGATGTCATTACGATCAAACGCAATACTTCATAGTAAGGGTTCAGGATGGCATAATATTACCATATCATTATCATATCTTATGCTAAAGTATTATTTAATATGTTATTATATTTTCATATTATAAAATACTATATGAATTAACTATAATTTGAAAATATATTACTCAACTTCATGTTAGCCATGCAATAAAGTCCAGTATTGTACGATGAAAAAGGAGGAAAATTAGTATATTAACGGAAAACAAACAAACACTAGATTGGGTCATTATGCAGCATCATATTTCTTTTTTATTTAATCGATTAAAAATATCAATGAATACATAAAGAAGTTATTAAAATTTCAAATATTGTGTTGTGATATTTGCCATAAATATTTATTTTTTAAGCAAACGATTACGATGACCCTTTAAATGAAGATTGTTTGATGCACTGATAGCGCATTGAATCTACGGTAGATGTTGATATAGACAAACTATTATAAGAATTACCAAATTCAGGGTGTGGTGTAGTTGGCCTTTGTATAGAGGTAACAGTAAAGATAAATACAAAGATAAAGGTGAAGGTAAAAGTAAAGGAAAAGGTGAAGGTGAAGGTAAATGTGAAGGTGAAGGTAAAGGTGAATGTAAAGGAAAAAGGGAATGTAAAGTTAAAGGTGAAGGTAAAGATTAAGGTAAAGATAAAGGTAAAGGTAAAGGTAAAGGTGAAGGCAAAGGTAAAGGTAAAGGACAGGGTGAAGGTAAAGGTAACGGTAAATGTAAGGGTAAGGTAAAGGTAAATTTAAAGTTGAAGGTAGAAGCAAAGATTAAGGCAAAACAAAGTTATGGTAAAGGTGAAGTTAAAGATAACAGTAAAGGTAAGGGTAAATTTAAAGGCAAAGACAAATCTAGAGGAAACGGTAATGATTAAATTTAAGGCAAATGTAAAGGTGAAGGCAAGTGAAAAGTAAACAGGTGTTACATGACCCTGAGCGATGAACGCATCCACTCTCTGCGAAATATTCCTAAGACGACCGCTGGCAGACATGCTATGTTCTTCAGAGCTTTTATTTTTTACTTAACAGGTGGTCATCTCAGTCCTGCCATCAGGTATCTTTTAAAACTCCCGGCTGGAGAGAGTAATGTGAAGGCAGAAACGCTACGACAGGAGTCGAACCAATGATCTCTCAAAAGAGAATTCACAGCCTCCCCTCTCTAGAAATATGTTTTGTATACGACACAAGCCAATTCATGTCTATCAGCTACTTCTCTGTTAAAAGCAAATGTTAAACGGGGGTTTGATGATGGATTCTTCATTTTTTAATCACTAACTGTGGTTGGGAACATATTGCTGCGTAACTTTCTGATTTTTTTTTCTAGCAATCGGGTAAATGAAGGGAGACGCGTATCACTTGTGTTTAAGTCCTTGTTCAATGTTCAAACCTTGCATGCAATGGGTTAATGCAGGTAGATCTTTCATCTTGCACCCCTCACCCATTTTGTCGTGACGGTACAAAATGGAAAACATCAGTGACATAAGTAACTAACTATAGTCATGTTCAAAATTTTGGCGATGCACCCTGTATTTCACTACTCGAGTTACTCGTTGTGGTCAGTTGTGCTGCCTTAGTATGCCAACCGGACGTTGTTCCCCTGTCAGTGAAATTGACTTTACTTCTTTAGAATCAACCCCGAGGAAACATAGCAAAGACATATTGACTGCTATATACGCACGAAAAGAGTGGTCATCGACTTCGTGCAATACTTCCTCGTTGAAGTCACAGCTTAGTCCAGTCCATCATTTAATTTTAGGGTTGAGTGTGACCCCATCGCCACCAAGGCGGTAACGTTGTGTGCCCCAACAGGTACCTGTGTGGTTTAAATGATTGTACAGCGTGACACCCGATCTTGTTTGAGATTGGGTTGGAAAACTTCAAGTGACTTTAGCATGTTTAGTGTACATTGATGCAATCAGCGTCCACAACATCCTATTCATCTTTTCGTTCTAGGTTCCGCGTGCTTTTATTATGAGATTCACATTCCCTCCATCCATCAGACTGATTTATGAGGGGTATTTTTAATTAAATTCTGTTTGGTTTGAAGGCTGTGTATCGGATCTTCCTTATTGATCAGTTCTCTCTGTTATTCTTTCGACCTGCTGCTGTTTAAGTTAATATTTGTTTCAGGCTCCCTCATTTCATTGTGCTTGCTTACATTTTGCCATCGTGTCTGTTATTGTCTTACATGATCGGGTCTCTATAGTCTATGTGCTCAAGTATAAGCAATCCTCTCCTCTTAAGCGGATTTAACACCATCACACAGTAATAAGATAACCTGGAAAGAAATCTGAATAAAGTATTGGAATACCATTTTCTTACAGTCGTCAACCACAATTCATGTAAAGTATCGTATGATTTCAGTCTGTTTTTACCGTTGTCTTCCTGCTGACCGTATATTTCGGAATAAGGGGCCATTACCCAAGCAACAGTCGTCTTGCATTGGATTCATGTTATCTACCTATACCTGCAAACGAATTGATTATGTAATTCTCTAGATAACGAAACATCTTTTCGGCATAATTTTGTGAAGTGTTGATTTTATCTCCACTAAAACCTATTTGTAGGTAAGAAATGTTTATAGATTAATATCACGGAAAAGTTAATAATTTCTATCTTTACTTTTCCAAAACCATGCGAAGAAATGGGGCGGATGATATTATAACAAACCCTTAGAAGTAAATAACAGATAGGAGATAACAGAACGCAATAGAGCAGTAAGTAAATGTGGCAGACTCTGTCACTATTGCAACTTCTTGTGGATTAATTAAAGACACAATGTCTTGCACAAAGTGTGTAGGCGTAAGTAAGCGCCAGGCCTGTCACCCAAAGTGACGCATGCCTTCTAATGGCGTTAGACCGCACGTACACTGTAGGGGCCCAGACACGTTTTCGAGGAGATTGGCTTCTATCACATTAACAAGAGGTGACCGGTGTAAGGCAACGACCTCTCCATGTAAAGTAACGTTTGCGTGTTGTTCAGATCGTAATGTGTCAGCGCGTCACCCGAAAGACACCAAAGACAGGGTCGCTCGTTTCACGGCTGACAGCCCGCCGCCTTGGCGGGGAAAAACCACACGTTGGCCACATGTGGACAGTGACAGAGAACTTAATTTGCTTGTTTGTAACTTTCTGAAATGGTAATTTCGAGAACACAAGGTGCAACCGCCAGTGTTGCCTTTCGATTGGGGTCGGAAGCTTTGTATCGAAAGTTTCGTGGATTTCGGGATGTTGAATCAAATTTTAAATCAATCATTGGGATTAAGGATCTTTTCGTTGGGAAGAAGAATTGGCATGTTGTTTCGTGGTAACTGCATCATAGAGCACACACACACACACACACACACACACACACACACACACATTTAGATTAGATCATCCTCCTGTTAGGTATTTAAGATTTAAAAAAAAAATATTTCCCAGAAATTTAATGGATTGTACTATTTTCTACGAGTATATCGAAACTTTATGGGAAATTATTAGAGCTGCAAGAAATAAAGTCCTGATTATATGAATTAAAACCGGGTATATAAGCCCAATACATACCGTAATGTGTGCCAAATGCGAAGTCCACAAACTGATTCTCCATCGCCTATATCTTTTAACTATGACAACCTTCTTGAATTAAAGTAGTATCCTTATTGAAAGGCGAATATTGACGTTTCAGCAAATTTCAGTGAAGAAGGTCGCTTGAGTACAATTAAGTCAAACTCAATTGAACCTTTATGGCTTAACAAACATTACCTTCAACACACACTAAATCATGGTAAGTCTTGGTAACAATAATCGAACAAAACTGTGATTCCATGCCACATGTTAAAGAAAAAAATATCCCATTGCAGAAAAAGAGACCATTAGAACGGAAATGTATACATAGAGTACGATATCATTATCAATTAGACTGTATTTAAATCGTTGGAAGTGTATACTTTGGACTTTTGTAATGTATGATTATTGGAATCAGTCAATAAACTGGCCAAGAAATAGATGAATAGGACATCTATCATATATGACTTATTAATGCGCACCTGACTATACGATCGATTTCACAATACCTCTCGTGGCTCAATTCGAGGAAGTTGACCGTCGAATTTTTGAAAGGTCCAAAGCTAATCTATATTGATTGAAATGTATCCCAAATTTATGTGGCCTTTTCTTCAGGTAACAAACACAAACTTAACGAAGTGACTATACGACCGACAAAACCTAATTTATCTTAAATAAGCAGGTTTATTCACCGTGTCCCTTCATATTCCTAAAGCACTAACAAATGGTCCAAAGAGATTTAAGCTGAGTTACTCGACTTCCTGAACGATGGTGTATAGATGCAGGGACCCTCTTTTTGCACCCAGTCGAATTCGTGAAAGCGACAAGCCAAGAATGTAACGATACTCTCGGACACATTCCGTTGACCTCATTAGAACTTAATTTAGACAAATGCCAGTGGACCATTACGGTAATATATCGCGGCGTTTTGTCTCTCTACTCTTCTTTTGACGAACTTGCCTCAGGCGGTCAAGTCTCTCAGGAAGAAAGACACATTGTAGCTAGAAAATGTGGGCCACATCGGCCATTCCGGTAATTGCAAAGGGAAACCAACAATGGATTTAGATCAAACTTAGTTAGTCGTCTCCAAGTGCATTTGGATTGGATTAATTGAGAATTTTACGGTTATTCTAGGCTCAGTAGAGTAGGTAGTTAGTGAGAATGATGGGCGAGCGGAATCTAATATTCTCACGCAAAGGATGATGCAGCCCATTCAATTTTCATTTAGTTCTTGTATGCATAGATTAAACAGATTTACATTATATGTATTATTGCAGTATACCAGCAGCATAAGATACCTGAATGTTTTACTGTAAAGGTTTTATCTTGTCGATACCATTTTTTCCGGTAAAGAGAGGCAAATATAGTATAAAATGCCTAGATGGGGACACTTGTTTTTCATTTCGCTGAAAAGTTTATGAACGTGTGGGTCTTGTACATCTTGAAAAAAATCTAGTATAAACCTTTTGTGTAAAGTTACATAAAAGGTGATTTGTTTTGCACGTCATGTACTTTGTAATATTCTGTTAATTGTTAAAAAAGTTTGTGCTGAAGAGTGTGAAAATCCGCATACTTCACTTTAATCAACAAAATAGTAAGACAGACACACACACACACACACACACACACACACACACACACACACGGCCGGAGAGGCCAGACACACACACACACACACACACACACACACACACACAACATGCACACGCAATTACACTCTCATGCACATGACATTATGCAACTCTTTACTACACATGGACCACAGAGCTGAATCTTTGACCTTCAAGGGAAGTTTAGATAATACACCTCTTAAGATGTACTGGGACTCCCACTTCCGGTTCATCTATTCTGGAATGATGGGATAAATCAACTCACAAATTTTGTTCTGAATATGTTCAAGGCATTTTCCCGTTTTATATGACATCACGCGTTACACATCAAAATCATATTAATTTTCATCGTTTATGAAGAAGTGGATCAAATTACCATCCAAGGTTTAAACAAAACCATGAAATATGAAAACATTCAATGTTCAACCTAGGAGGTTAGTATTCCAGCCGAGCTGCACTAATATGCGCTAGATTGTTTACGCATTTCTCGACCGGAAGTCACCTTCTCAGCAATTTTCTCTAATTTGAGACCTGGAAGAATTGTAATAAAGCCATATTGTGGATTGTATGAATCTTTAAAGGTATATTTACAAATTACCACAGTTTTAAAAATCTGAGCTATATGATTCGCCAAATTATAAATGTCACTGGTAAGTATTGAAATGAAGTCCTGCAATGATATACTTCAAAAGTATTATTTAGTTCTCTAAAATTGTGAAAATCTATGAATTTCCAGTTTTACAACGTCCACTTTCCGATATACTGCTGTGTTATAGTTTCGAGTACACCGATATTTTAATCATACATATCTTGCCAATGGTAGCATAACTTTCCACAGTTTTATTTTCCACAATGTTTATTTGTCCTTTCAAACACCATTATTGCTTAAAGGCAATGGATCTCATTTGCAAACATCCCCACAGACCAGGAAAAGATAAATAATGTCCTTAGGCTATTGATGAAGGGCATATCTGTGAAATTTGGGGGTCAGTAATTACCTAGAATTTGAAAAATGTGATAAAAAACAATAGCCGTTTAGTGTACGTTCTATGGTAGGAATTTTTTTCCGCGAGAAAAAAAAAATCAAATCAGAGTCTAACTGTCACTATAATTCCACTAAAACTGAGTTTCTAGCTCCTATATTTTGCTAAAAGTTCCGAGATGGCCTTTTCTTCTAAATGTCATTATTCTTACGCAATGTTAATTTTTAGGAATGCAAAAGAGATGCTCTGCCTTTAAATATCAATGTGATTTTTTTTTCGAACTGAATCTCCGAAATTTTAACTCGTTGGCTACGGGAACTAAATGTGTCATGGATAAATTTTAATAATGGGAATTACACAATCTCAGAAGTAACGCGTATAGTGTCTTTAAAGTTATATCAGAAAAGTGAAAAATGTACCCCAAAGGACTAAAGCATGATGATTAAGAGGTAAACTGGTTGAATAGAATGTTTGATATACCCCTTTGATAAGATTACGGTTCCTACTAATCAAAGATTTTACACCAGGGATGATTCATAGTTAGTTTGAACTTTATCAGTAATTTGGGAATATCAAATAAAAAGGTTACCACTATTGGGATCGACCATTCGATGCTAGCATTCTAATGTCAGCGCCATTAACATAAACACGAGACATATGGCAAATGAAATAAAACTTATTTTCGACATTAAACATCAGGCATGGGAAATGTGTTTTCTACTTACGCAGGAAACGGGTTAGAGTAACGGGCAGGGTTAACGGTTCCTAATACGTTTATTCACTTCAATAATGCGTTCCATTAAAGAGGAATTAGTCGTTCATCGAAAGGAAAATGGCTGACCGAGTTAACGTTCGACAAGAAACTTGAATGTGCAGCTGGCTCCACATGTCTTTCAATAACGGTCTAATGCTCAAATCATATCTCTATTTTGATGAAAGGCAATAAACTTGATTATGGCTATTTTGCCAGATATTATACCGGTACTCTCAAAGTATGCAGGCGTATAAATTTGTGAAATGGTGCAGGCGCCAGTAACTTTTGCTTACGTATAGTGTTCGAAGTAGAAAATAATAGGCCTGTTACTTGGCATATTGCTGGTTTTATTTGACTTAATGGCGTACCTGGACAAAATCAAGGATAGCCTAATCTTGATCATTATGAGCATATATTTAGAGTGTGTTTATGAGAAGTGATGTCTGAACGATGTTTTGTGAAGGGATCTTTAGCATAATTTCTTGTCAAACTACCTAAAGTGAGAGTATTTTCATGTTCAATGATGTCGTAGGTAGACAGTACATAGCCATTTGTACATAGTTGTTCTCTTTAGAATACATAGCCCAAATATTATCAACGAAATAAGAGTGTAAAAACACTTCTGCGTGTATAGACCCGGAATAAGCAACACATACGAGCGTTCATACATATATCATACACATACACATACATACACACATACACACACACACATACATACATACACACAGATACATACACATATACATGCACACACATACACATACATACACATACGCATACAAGCCAATGCAACCACACTCACCCACCAACCCAATCACCAACAACCCCACCCCACCCCCACACCCCCCCTACACACACGCACGCATACATGTATACGCATAAACACAGGCTACACGCACACATATACATGTACATACATAAGCATTTCTGGACTTTTTGTTTACCAGCGTGACATGTAGGCTCCCTACATAATTATCAAGACACATTCAATAAATCTTTTTGGCCGTGCTTGAATTCTAACGTCCATATCTAACCTACTGTCATGACTGTGTATGGCGTACCATTATTGCTAGCAAATGTTATATATGTACATTGCCGTTCGAAGGAGGGATGAAGAATGGCAGAAAAACAACAACAAATACAGTTCGATAGTTTCTCTAATATTAATCTGAAATAGTATGAAATCATTTGTGAAAACCTCCAATTACTTTTCACGGCCAAAGTAATATATTACGAACTCAGTCGTCATATCCCATTTACCCAACTCATCGACACAGTGTACTATTTGCGATTCGTGCATTCATATACCTTCCTCGTATTGACACAGGGGAGCTGCACGGCAGGGGAAAAAATCGAAAGTAGACAAAATTTGATTTTCTCGTATTAGGACAGGCATTATCAGTGCAATTTAGCCGACGTTAGCTATAATGAAGTGAACTTATATTTACCTCATGCAGTCTCTCATTCGTCCTTAATATATTGTCTGTTACCAGAGCATCGGAGGAGCACGGATAAATGTATTGTGTATGGACTTCTTGAACACAGTCCCTGCACTAAAAATCGGGGGTATTAACAACCATGGTGTTGTTTTATACTATATAGGCATATTGTGTTAAATTTCAACGCAGTAGGTATAATTCAAAACACGAAACTAAGTACTCTTTATACCAAGCGCTCTACCTCAAACACCAAAAGAGTGGATATTCCAAACAAAATCTAGTGTCTATATTGGTCATAATTGGTGTCAAAGGCCAGGTTCATCCTGACGACAACTTGATTTCAAGGAAAGAAGAACAATGAGAGAAACACATTAAAGAAAATTTGGCGAAAATCTACCAAAGAATAGTGGAGTTATGAAGTATCAAAGTTTTAATTTTTTGACGTCACATACGAGCAGCTCCCCATATGTCAGGTAATATTAATTCATAAATTGCCACTTTTTATTGGTTCATTATAACTGAATGTTTGGTTTTCATAGAAACATGTATGAAATAATGTTTCTAATTATGCACAGGTAACATCATTTTCAATTTTTCTGAGAAAATGGCACTTTCTGTAATTTATATTACATGACAATGGGGGAGCTGCTCGCATGTGACGTCACAAAATTGAAACTTTGAAAGTTCATAACTCCGCTATTCTTTAAAGACACTATATAACACTGTGGAAGACCCGTTTAAAAAATTGTCGAACTTTGCTATCTGACATATCTGACAGTGTTTGAAAGGGAAAATAAACACCCTAGAACACAAAAGTTTGGACAGTTATGCTGTCACTAGTACAATATGTGCAGATACAAATTGGCACATTAATTTTTTATCGGGCGATAGGAAATTCTGCAACACAGCAGTCTATGGAGGAAAGCTGGAATGGTCTCTCAATGATTTTCACTTTTTTAAAGCACTTAATGATTGTTTTATACCGCAATTGTTTCAGGGCTTCATTTTTAGACTGTATCAAAGACACTAGTAGCATGGGTAATTATGTAGCTCAGATTTTTTAAACTGGAAACATTGTAATACAGTGCCTTTAAGGGATTTTCGCCAAACTTTCATTTATCTGTTTCTCTCATTGTTCTGCGTTTATTAAAACTAAGTTGTCGTCAGGGTGAACCTTGCCTTAAAATTAAACACCCAGTCATTGCAGGGTCAGATTAAAAACAAGCCAAACAAAAGAAACAAAAGTGAGAAAGCAAACGAAGATCCCCAAAAGGAACACGAAACCAACCAACCAGAGATAAACCACGAAAATTGCAATGGTCTCCTGTCGCGGCTTAACTAAAATAAAACATTAGAGGAAGATGTAGCCGGCAACTAACAGGAATAAGTTGAGAACAAAATTGACATTGTGAGTATTGTGAGAATTATGGTATATAGTGATAAAGAAAGTTTAACTTAATTGTACTGTCTGACACTTACCCTCAACAAAGCAAAATCAATTAGTGTATTTCTGTTTATTTTACGTTTTACGTCTTTGCGATTTTCTTCCATAGAACAAGATCACCGAAACAGCTACAGGGGGAGGAGCTTATTGATTCAAAATGTACATAAATTAATAAGGCGTGATTAACACGCGTCGGGCAGCATGCACAGCCAGCGCATGTGCGATCTGATTGTTGGGGAAGAACTGACGGTTACCCCAAAATCTTTCTTAACTTATTCCTGTTAGTTGCCAGTTACATTTTCCTTTAACTTTGCATCTTCACAAAATAGATGTGAAATTTTGGCCATCGGTGCGTGAGAAACTCGTAAAAAATGATTAATATTCTGGATTGATTTGGCTTTAGCCATTTTCCTTCTCATGTATCACTTTAGTATGATAATTGATTTGGCGTAATATGTAAACGGGTACTTTCGAAAAACAAATGTAAAGAACTGAAGACGACTTTGGCCGGATACGGACAGCAGTTACTGTTGTTAATAATGAAAGTTTTACCGGTGCATCTTTAAATCTTCGTGATCTGTTCTTGGCACCAAAATCTATGTCATTATACGTCATCGAGAGTGGTAAGAACAACACACACTATACACCGATGATGTACCAAAATACAACTTAAGTTTATTCAACCCTGCCCCCAAATATAAGTCAAAACAGTATGGACCGTTCTAAGAGTTTCTTGGAAGCTTCACCAGGATATCTCAAATCCCAAACTGTTCTTGACATAGAATCCAAGTCGTTATACGTCATTCAGAATGCCGAGATACCACACACTTTCTGTTCGATTTAGTGTAGGCTAACCTCTGTCTGCGTGTTATGTCCTGACGTATCAGTCTTGCGATCGAAAGTGCGCATTTTGGTATGGCTTTTTATCGATTACGTATCGTTTTCATTCCTTCGGATTTCCTGTACCGTCGTGACATCTCTCCATGTACGTAAACTTTCGATGAAAGGAAAGCATCATGTTGTTTGTTACGAGTAATTAGAGAAATCTCCCGACTGAAACAGTGTTTGCGTTTGGAATTTACGTAGTCTTTGGTAGAAGTATTAAAGGGTAGTGATATGATTAGGAAAAAAATGCCTCACGAACCAAAATGAGTTGAAACTCATACCAATACATAAAGTGGTTGCAGTGTGTATATCCAGACTAAAAGGATTGCCCGGGGGGCCAGTCAAACATTATGTTGTACACATGCGTGACCAAAAAAAAACGCGTTTAAAGGAGTGTTTTTTTCAGTTTTAGACGCGGCCCGAGCGTGCACGCGTTAAGGGTATCAAAAACACAGATTTTCAACAAAAAGGGTGGTTTTGAAAAACTGTTCAACGCATTTAGGGTATTTTTTCCCCGAAGCTTTTTTTGAAAGACTATAGTCAAACGTATTTAGGGTATGTTTGGAGGCTAAAATGTGTAAATGAAGCACGCGAAAAACTCGTTTAGGGGGTTATTTTGCACACAGAGAAAAACTTGTTTAGGGGGTGTCTGGAAATGATTTGGTCACGCATGTGTACAGCATTATGTTTGACTGCCCCCCCCCCCGGGAAGGATTGCTCTTGTATTTGTTTACTGGAGATGAAACAAGCATTTAATTTGCCAGTATTGAATTAATCTCCATCCCTGATAGAAATTCCATAAAAAGCTAAACAACAAATGTCATGGTCACGTTATTTTCTAATAATAATCGCACGACAAAGCGGAAATGTATGACTATGAAATTTTCACAGTACAAACTTCTAACTCTATTCGCATTCCATGCACGCCTGCCAGCGTACCGGGAATCGCCATTTCACGCTCAAAAACGTAGAAATCGATGTTATTCACCCCCGGAATTACACTGATTTTCCCAACAACTAGCAAGTAATCTCTTGTGATTGTTTACACTTCGTACAGGTAGGGGGCGGGCGGTATTATGTTAGATTCTTAAAGGAACGGCAGAAAAAATCGATAAATAGCAATCAAGGCATCCGTTGATAAATAGGACAAAGGATTAGAAACAAAGTTCCACTGTGAAAAGTACTAAAAGTCAATTACAATTAGACGCACTACTTCACTGATAATCTCGTCATTGCACTATTTATATTTGGTGACTCATCTCTTTCATTTACTGTATAAAGTCAGCTTGTTTGATAACTTGTGGTTTACCCTCTTGTATTATTCTGAATGGTATGGTATAGTTTTCAAGCAGGAAACTTAGACGACTACATGTATGTTGGTTGACAAATAGGCCCATTACTTTACAAATTCAGATGTATTATTTCAACATCTCCTACATGCGTTCTAGGAAGCGTCTGTAAATGTACTATCAACTTTGCTGTATTAGCATATTCCTGAAAACGTTGTTGTGCAAAGTTATTGCCAGTTGAAGTCCAGTTACTGACTTCATTCCAGAGATGCTGAGCACTCTTTGAAATAAACTCCGCACGCACGGGATTCAGGGTCCCGCGCACAAAGAGTTAAGCACTATATTTGGTTCTGGGAGCAGTTTGTTTGGTCAAATGGAGGAAAACTCAAATTTTGCCGTTTCCCTTTAATTCACAAACAAGCGAGATTGTGGTTTAATGCCACTCTCGGGATGCACCGTCTGTCTACATACATGCACACACACATACACATACACACAAACACACATACACACATACATACATACATACGTACACACATACACACACACGCGCGCGCACACACACGCACACACATACGCGCGCACACACACACACACACACGCACACATGCACACGCACGCGAACGAACACACACACACACACACACACACACACACACACACACACACACACACACACACACACACACACACACACACACACACACACACACACACACACACACACACACACACACACACACACACACACACACACACACACACACACACACACATACACACATACACATACATGAAGACACATTATTACGGAAGACAAGACAGCGTTAACATTTACCCATACATTCATACATAGATAATCTACTCTTCCCGTCTTTGTTAGCACCTCTTTCAAAACATTTAATTCTCAAAGAAAACAAAAGAATAAATGACTTTTGTAAATCCACTTTATACATTGTTTGCCAGCCAGGATCTGTTCGAATATGAATATATATATACGATTATTTACAACAAAATAATGATAAACAAATAAATACATTTTGCCGAAGGCGTACAGTATAAATAACTCAATTGATTACGTTCCCAAATGCTGCCCATAAAAGAATTAATGGCGTAACTGCTATCTACCTATGTTATCTCTGCCCCTGTTTTTATTCATAAGGTCAATTTATGTATGGGAATATGTGATAAATTTAGATTCTGCGAACTGTAAACCAAAGTGTACGCGTACAAATCACGTGATCAGATGCACGTGGTAAGTATACTAAGGGAGCGTTTGCCGCTCAAAATGTGACCTGCACTTTTGTGACCTTGGATCCACCTAACGTAATTACACACGGTCAAAGATACTATTTAATGTCACGTTCTAAAATTAGGTCGCGGGACCTTGGATGAATATATTGTGTCTTCTGTCGCAAATAGCAATGCATTACTTGTAACTTTCTGCAAATTACGGGGCACCGTGTCAATACGGCTATAGTTTACCACTTGAACAAGGGGCTTGTAAAGTGTCTGCCCGATTTGCATGTGGGTAAATATGAATATTTGCCGATGGAACTGATGATAAGCCTGTAGTCACAACGCGAATGCATTGAACCGCTGTATGTCTATTGCAATTTAGCGGCCAAATTTACCCCACAGAATATTTAGACAAACTTTAATCTACCAACCTTTTACTTTCACCATAGACGTTGCCCTCTCGGTAAACTCGAACCTATCGTCATTTCACCGTTTGTCGTTCACATACTCAAATAAGGCCTCACCATGAAGTTTATGTCTTGCGGGCTATACCTAGTTCGGCCATGTCGACTTCACCTCAGTTTTTCTTCGGGATTTTTTTCCTCAAGAAAAGAAATTTGGAGTGTTGGCCAAATAGCAACAGGAAGTGCAAGGCGCCAATGGACAGAAATCGAACCGGGTGTGCTGTTTTTGGTCCCCCAAAGTGTTAATCCTCGTTTTAGTTTTGCATTGTCAATTGATCATTTCAAATGCTGTGTCACGCATTAGCGGGTTGACTTGCTGGGCCGTCGGTCGTGCATGCTGGTGGGTGGAAAATGCGAAGAGCAGGGGGAAGTTGGCTAGGAAGGTAAACTCAATAATCGAATCAAACCATAATGTTTGGTTAAAAATCAGGGTGATGTCATTGCATACTCAGGTATGTTATCATATATTGACATTAAGCAAGTTATATTACACTGACACCTGAGCAGACGGGTTTACCCCGCAAGTGAAATAATATTTGTCTTCAGAACGTGTTAAAGGTGACTGCGGGATAAAAACGTCTCTAAAGCAACGAAAGCAAAAGCAATGACTTATCTGAGCAAGCTCGTGTCTAAACGTGGTTACGATACATTTTAAAATCAAATTTTCAATTCATTTATTTCATTTTTCATGAAAATCAATACACATATAAGCAAACAGTTTACATGCTTAATACATTACTAAAGAGAAGAAAATAAAAACAATTACAACGTTTTATTAAACTGGGGATCAGCTCAAAAGTAATGACGTATACATGCCGACCATCCGATCAATCTACACCAAAATACAATGTCAATTAAAAAACGATGGACACTAAGAAATAACCCGCTTTGATACTTTTAAGAGAACGTTGTTGCTTTGCTAATATGGAGATAAACGTGAGATCACAGAGAATCGAGTTACGCAATAAAAACAAATGAAATATTGGTGAAGGAATTATTACAAATTGTACATGAGGAAAAGTAAAATTTATCACAGATTAAGCAAAAGTCATAACTGTCATGCAAGTCCCCTTAAAGGTTAGTGACATGATTGGGAACACTTGAAAATGCCTCAAGAACCAAATGAGTTGAAATATATACCAACTATACACTAGCAGGAGTGGATCTCCCACCTGGGAGAATTTGTCTGTAATTTGTTTACTTAAGGAGAATCAAGCATAAACATAGGAGTATCTTAATTTTATCCGGGGGCGATAAAAATAAGCCCCATAGAGAGCCACACAGCAGGTTTCCGTGCCACGAGTGATATTGGCATTGTTTATTTTAGAATGAGTCACATTTGACTACAAGATTTTCACAGGAGATTCCTTGCATAGTTTAGAGTAGTTTCAGCCCAAGTTGAGGACTACCCCCAATCATGTCATTTACCTTTAATTACCTTCCATGTTTGCAATTATCCGTCAGCAGATATTACCATGTACAGTTCTCATTAAAACAAAACTCGAAGGGCTCCTGGCAAGATTTTTCTATTTTTTTTCACCAATTTTCGAGAAACGGAAGCGTTTCAGAGCATGTGATTTTTCAGGGACAAGAAATGATATAGATCTATTTAAAAACACTAGGTGAAAATGCTATTTTTTTTAGCATTTACCGCAAATATATATATACTGCCTTTGACCCATCAACATTTCGTAAAACCTCCCCATTCTGATTGCTTTTCTCCATGATAAGACAGAATAATGCATAAATCGGTAAATTATGAATAATTTGCTTGTCAACTGCAAATCGATGACATGTTTGTTTGGGTGGTTCGATGATAAGGAATATTATTTGAAGTGCGTAATGATGCCTAGGTATTTAAATTTTACGTAGTCAGTGTATTTATCAAATTACTTATTTTGTTTTGCTGACAATTTCACAGAGTGCGATGTTTCCATTGATGGCTATAGTGGCACAAACGTTTTTTCTTTTCATTCCACTAAACACCATCACTCAAATTTAGACAGACATT
Organism: Eucidaris tribuloides; assembly: GCA_001188425.1. Lineage (NCBI taxonomy): Eukaryota > Metazoa > Echinodermata > Echinoidea > Cidaroida > Cidaridae > Eucidaris > Eucidaris tribuloides. The sequence goes on from JZLH01S0424383.1 coordinate 65,791, forward strand.
TCCCAAGACAAGATTTGTAATTTGAAGGTCCCCCGTGATTTCTGCGAATCAGCAGCGACGTCTGTACCTCGCAAGTAATTGTATGCAAATGATATGCAAGACCGACACTCTAGCACGGGGTTTTCGCGAGTTCGAACAGAAACAAGGGTATTTTAATGAATGCTAAACCACGAACAGAATGTCCCAAATCACAAATCATGGAACGTGAGATGTCGTGCGTTTGCCCCAGTCGTACATGACCAGTATGTACAAGGCTGCCAGTCAAAATCCCCCCCCCCACGCCGCATACGTATTTCCCTCGACGGATACTACTTTTCCCCTACTCTTTAACAGCCCACTTTTCACCTCCAAAACTACATTTTCCCCTAAAAATAACCCCAGTAAATGCAAGAGATTTATCTAAATTGAGAAAGTTGAAGTTGTGATCAGTGATCACCTTGATACTGCGATGTGCGTACGTTACGGTTTGCGTAATAATACAATATCCGATACAATATACAGAGTTCCTGTGCATGAGAGGCGCCAAAATTGGGAAAAAAAGGGTATACTTTTAACAGAAGGTTTACTTCAAAAGGGTATCTTTTCAAACTTGAATACTTGTTTAGGGTATTCTTTTCAAACTTGAATACTTGTTTAGGGTATTCTGAGATCGACTTCCAATTACTTACACGCGCATGGTGTACACCTTGTAATAACACTGCCCCCCCCCGGGAGATTTACTAAAAAAAAAAAAAATGTCTAACAGTGGAATGTATACGGGAGTTCCTTGGAGCCCTTTGAGGATTTAAGAATATTTTTGAAAATTTATTGTCAAAGTAGTTTAAGATACATTAAAATCTCCTTTTTCCCACTACGGAAGTTCATTTTCCCGACGGCCTACATTAAAATACCTAAGGTAGGGGGATTCCCCCACGAATTTCACCCTTGCTAGTGTACACAACCAATATGTGGACTTACATGGCGGTTGGTACCCTCTCAGTGCACCTTGTTCATTAGACACAATGTCGTCTGCTGTGTACACTGTGTAACGTACACGTTTATAATGTTGTGTATTGTACGTGTAATGGGCATATTTTTTGTTATTTTATTATTTTATTCTGTCAGAGAATGAAATCTATTCTGCTTTAACCTATCAAGCCCCAGCGCTACGCTATCCCAAATTGTCAGGGCATTAAGTTGGATTATTAAGTAGGAAATTAAACCACCATCTTTTTAATTTCAAAGTTAAGACAATCTCTTTATCATTATCACGGTTATAAAGACATTGAATTGTTCGATAATATTTTCGTTTTATTCATATCCTCTTCTATTGTTTGTTTGTTCTATCATTTATTGTTCTTAAAAAAAGGATGAAAATCCAGAATCCAGGATCTATAATTCCCAAAGGTCAAGCTATTTTCTCCTGATGACAAACCAAATTTGTGTGTACGTGTGTTTGTGTGTATTCATTTAATTGGCAGAATAACAAAGAAACAGGGAGAGTGGTAGAATGTATGCGTGTATACGTACTTTTAAAACACGTGCAAATTTGCGCTTCATTTTAACTAGATGAACCAAATCAGACTTTTGTGAAGCGTTAAAATGCCCTTTTAATTTGGTCCAATACAAGATATAAAGTGTTCTGTTTAATGTCTAATCTCGTTGAAGTAGCTTCCAAATGGCATAATCATGTACTTTAAAAAACTAACGTGCTGGAACTTGAATGTTCAATCACCGTTATAATTGACTAAGGAGAAACACATTCTCTATCTAAATGTTACTTTTACTCGTGTTTTCAGCTGAATGTCATAGTTGAATGTATATAGATAGATAAAGGAATGGATATCACAGTCATCTGGAAAGTGTGGTTACTTCTCTCGCTTCTTTTCAATGTTGGTTAGGCATTAATCATGTTCTCAGCGTGTAGCTAATTACCGTATTTCACACACGGCAAACGCAGTTTAGCTGTCTTGCTAACCAATATACACAATACTGGTTGATGATGGAAAAATTTTCATCAAAATTCCACATTTCATTGGTTTCCAGGTAAAGGTATATTTCATTTGCATTATAATGTGGGACTTATTCACTTAATATGAAATAAAACATTAAGGGATTAGCTGTTTGAAAATGTGAAATTTCCACTGAAATTCACCTCAGTTGCTTAAAAGTTTATGTCAACAATTAACCTTGTCCCACATATTGATTTTTGTGTTATTACTTTGTACACACACATACCTAAACTAACCAACACATACATACACGCGCTCGCACACACACACACACACACACACACACACACACACACACACACACACACACACACACACACACACACACACACACACACACACACACACACACACACACACACACACACACACACACACACACACACACACACACTACACGCACACACTTGCAGATCACAAACATATTAGACTGTATATTTTAGTACTAACGACACGGATATTGTGACCACTTTCACTAGTTTCAAGATTCTGTGCATTCATAAAATTCATAACCAAAACGTACCTTCCGCAGTACTGAAATCAATGTATGGAAGACTTAATCAACATGCTGACTTCAATTTGATGTCTGTTTAAGATGATATTTTAATTTAAGTATTGCTTATTCACTGTCTTAAGGTTTTACTTATGTACCATGTGAAGTGAAATAATCCTAGTCGCCGAGCACCTGAATTTCATTAAAATCTACTTTGAGTACGAGTCGTTTGGTTATGGTTATATCAGTTCATATATCTCAAAATAAATACGAGGGCTAAATTGAAAGAACGATAACCCAATGCACAATGTAGCCTAATATGGCCTAATGTAAAGATAATGTGAAGTATTTGAAGTGCGGAGTACTATTACCATGCAAAAAGCAACACACATACAGTCAGTCGACGTCTTGTTTGATCTGCGACTGTGCATATTTGGGCGTCAAACAATCTCGGAGTAGTGAGGGCATCTAAGTATGACCTCTGACCTCTTAAAAGTTGAGAGGTCAATAGTGTTTTTCTCCCCGAGTCTCTTTTCCAATGATTTTCATACACTTGACATTGTGACGCACACGTCGTCATTACTTGCTGGGTCTTGG
>JZLH01S0424462.1:2695-52615 GCA_001188425.1 Eucidaris tribuloides
TTCACCCTAATGAGAGCTAAAAAAAAAACAGTAAAAATTAAGATTCCAAATGAGTAATTCATGAATACTTTCAAAGCATGGTTGAAAAATATTATCTACAGGTGGCAGAATAAAAAAAAAAAACTTTACACTTCATTTTACAGAATGATAATTCAACATGTTCGTAAGTCAAACTCCCGCAGGCTCCTTCTTCTTCTTCTTATAATATTTATTGTATTAATTATTTCTGTTATGTCTCTTTTTCTGTCTTTCTGACTTACTTTGTATAAAGCGCCTTGAGCATTTAAACAAAATGGATAACAGTGCTATAAAAATTCAATTTATTATTATTATTATTATTATTATTATTATTAATATAACCTTCAATTTCCCTACCAGTATCATTACATTAAAAAAAAAAAAACTTTGTTGCATAATTATTGATTAGAGTCACGTGGAGTATTGTAGTCATGACCAACATAAAAAACAACATATGGGACTAGGCCCCCCAAAGCACTAACCCGTCCTTTCATTACGCAAATATACCCGGTTTATGCAGTTAGGATCTATATAATAGTATATTCTACACATGCTGCCATGTAAATGACCAGCAAAATGCCTTTCCAGTAAAATAAGGTACTAAAACTTGCAAAATACAAAATAATTTACAAGCATTTCCAGCGCATGATCACGCTAAGTTTATCACACAGCTGACAGCTTGTTGATGGTCCCAAGATGGCGGCCTCTCCGCTTCGGCGGCTTCATTGTTGAATAGCCAATTAGCGTGCAGCACCCTATCCAGTTAGTGGGGAGATCAGTGCATGGTCCATAGTCATAGCCATTGCATTTGCATTGCCACGCGACAGCTAGACAAAATGAATAATAACAACGAACTGTAAAAAAAAAAAAAAAACCAAATCCTTTCTACTTTCTAGTGTGTTATTATTGTCCCTTGGGAATAATTTTCGAATCAGAGTCCAGCCAGAGACGTAATTACAAGTATAAACAAGTGCTCTTTCAACTGACCGCCGTAGCCATCAATCACCTACTCCCGCGGGCGATCTAATGCGACCCAAGATTGCGTCATATTACCATTGCTATCGAAAGTGAATATCGCGATCGTTTGACGGTTTTTTGGCCGTAGTTTTAAAAGTAGACGTTAGATTTTGCTGAAAATTGGTCTCTTGGGGTAAGTTTGGATGCTGAATCGATTTTTGGCGGTCTCCGAATGCGAATATGCACCGTTTGGACTGTAGAGCCATTTTTCTGAAAAATGTCCCCTTATAAGGGGACATTTTTTGTCCAGAAGGCTCGATTTGGCCAGATTTTGTCCCCTAATGAGGTGACTTCCCCTGATAAGGAGATGTCCCCTTTTTCGGCTTTGCTCCCCTACTGTCGATATTACAGCAAAGTTGCTGATGATATCGATACCAGTATATTTTATGACTTGTCATTATTTTTATCATTATATTGTTAATAATTATTAATAATTTTCTATTAGACCCTATGCAAATTCAAATCTAATTGTTTCCACCACTGTGGGATCGTGTTTTGGAAAAACAATCTCTGATATTGGAGATTTTCTTTGTACCAAGTGTCAATGACCCGTTTAATAGTCTCCAATATCAGAGATAATCTCCAACATTGGAAATAATCTCCGATATTGGATGTGCGCCCCTACTGTCTGAGGAAAAGGCACAGCCACAGAGCGAGAGTTCCCAATTGGCAATTGTGTTTGTTGAAGGATTGTGTTCATAAGTTCAATTTAAGGCCACCTGTGGCTCTGCCACTCTGTGACTTGCCCTGCTCCACACAAATTTAATATTGGAGTTACCTGTCCATGATTTGATCACTTATGAAAATTCATATTATTTCCACCATGCTATTGTTGCTGTTCATTATTATTCGTTAACAAATTTTACTTTGATCAGAATCTAAATCCCATATTCATTTTCTGACAGAGGCGATGTTGTACTAATGAGGGCGAATCACCCGCTGCCCGGTGCGGATATCTATTGAGACTATTCTTCTTGAACTGTTGAACCAATGATCCTTATATTTAAGCAGATCATTAAGAACTAAACAGGGATGGTTCAAACTGTGAACATTAGTGGCTGGGGCCCACAGTAGAGTGAGCACTAGTTAAATTTACAGTTTTTAAATGTAAAATATCAATTTGAGTGCAGTCAATTTTAAGACATCAGTCCATCAATTCTCAATATTTTGCATTGAAAGTTAATGACAAAATGTCATTGCCAAGTCATGGCTAGTTGTAGAAGAGCTTTTGGCAGTAAACCAATTAAAAAGCAAAGGTAATTTACAGAATTAATTTTTTACCCATGCATCAATATCATACAATTGTAAGAAATTATCATTTATTCCATAGTGCCAGATATCTAGTTTTGCGATAACGTAAATATTTGTTTTCATTTGCAGACTCGAGGAAGTCCAAAAAATCAAGAACAGATTCTCTCAACTGGGATAATGAGGACTCTCAGCAGGGAGGAGAAGGTGAGAATAAAACTTTATCCTGCCAATTATTTTTTTTGCAGTTATTGTAAGGACCAATATACCATGTAATATACAGTTGACCATTATAATAACAACGGGATAAACAAGCTATAATTGTGAACAGTTAAAGGTAAATAGCATGATTGGAGGTAATCCTCAACTTTGGTTGAACTATTCCAGAATCAAATAAACCTTGCAAGGTTTCTTGTATGAACATTTTGTGATCAAATATTTTATAAGAACTACCATCAATATCTCTTGTGACAGGCAAATTTGTATTGTAGCCTTCTATGACTATCAGAATAATTTCTGTTGGGGTACGAGAGTAATTCAATACTGGTATGTTCATTCTTGATTCTCCTTTTACAAATTCAAGACAAATCCTTCCATCCAAGATTTATACTCCAGGTAGTGTATACATTGCTTTATGTCTGAACTCGTTTGCTTGAACTTGAGACATTTTCAAGTGTACCCAATCATGTCATTTGTCTTGAAATTTAGGACGTAAATTTATGCTGTACTCCAGGTAGAATCCTACTCTCAAGTTAATTCCCCCTTTGCCTTGAAAAGATCTGATGTGGGCCAGAAGTTCAAAGATTTATCTTCAATAATGTATTTTCGTAATCTGTGAGCAAATAATTGACGGAAGAACTATACAATATAAATTTCTTAAATTTTAAATAAAATGATTAAAATATATTTTAGTTAAAAAAAATCTTTGACTTAAATTTAAAAAAAAAAAATGCGTAAGAAATTGGTCATGTGACAAAAATGTTGAAAAAATCTCAGAAAAATCAATATATGATTTTTTTTCCATTTAAGAAAAATTGAAGGAAAAAAAGACACACACATGAAGGATCAAGTGTTTCAAATGATGGATTCATCCAATTTTTATCAAACAAACTCCTATCACGCTTATGAGGCAATTTAGGAGTTGAGGATTGGAATTCAGATAGGTGGTACTCAACCACAACACTGCTAATTTCAGTTACAGATAATTTACATGAAAAGCCAGACAATGCACAGGAAAAATTGAATTAAAGTATACAGTGAGTTTTGCTGTGATATTTGCAAATGTGTTTTCTTCAGTTATGAATATTTCAATTGATTTGGATTAGGGCTGAGTCATCCCGTTTAATAAAATTTCCGTTTAAACAGTGCTCCCAAACGGGCGTTTGCTGATTAAACGATTTTGTCAAGTCAGCAAATCGATGTCAAAAACAAATGTCGGGAGTTCGGTCAGTTCGCTTTTTCAGGGTCGGACATTATTAGCACTAATATCAAGTTCCGTATTGCGCTAATCAGGATCGCGGGGAGTTCGTTTTTTAGGATGAGAAATTATTAGCGCTATTATTAAGTTCCGTATAACACTAAAAAAGATCGTTGGGAGTTCGTTTTTAGGATAAGAAATTATTAGCGCTGATATTAAGTTCCGTATCACGCTAGAAAGGATCGCTGGGAGTTCGTTTTTTTAAGATGAGAAATGATTAGCGATATTATTAAGTTCCGTATAACACTAAAAAGATCTTCGGGAGTTCATTTTTTTAGGATAAGAAATTATTAGTGCTGATATCAAGTTCCGTATTACGCTAGAAAGGATCGCGGGGAGTTCGTTTTTAGGATGAGAAATTATTAGCGCTATTATTAAGTTTCGTATAACACTAAAAAAGATCGTCGGGAATTCCTTTTTTAGGATAAGAAATTATTAGCGCTGATATTAACTTCCGTATTACGCTAGAAAGAAATTGTGGAGTTTGATTTTGGATGTCTTGTTTTAGAATATAAAAAAGGGTAAAAATCGTTTACACGTACACGGAAATTTGGTAACGTTTACACCCTCTGACGGGCGTGTAAACGTTAAACGGGCGCTTCGACTCAGCCCTAATTTGGATAGAGGTGTATTCTAATTCGTTCCTCCTCCAGCTGATCTGCCGCAGAATGCTTGCAGGAGGCTGGCCGAAGAGGAAGATACAAATGAAGACGAATTCGGTGCAAAGGACTACCGCAGCCTGATGGAACTGAAATTAGACCACGGCTCAAGACCTCTATGGCTGGTAATATCTCTCTGTCTTTACATTATCTAAAGGGAAAGTTCACCCTGACATCAAGTTGGTTTTAATAAAAGCAGAAAAAACATATTACTGAAAGTTTAGCAAAAATCCACCAAAGAATAACAGAGTTATGAAGTTTTTCAAAGTTCTAATTTTGTGATGTCACATGTGAGCACCTTCCCACGTGATGTCATGTAATATAAATTCCATAAATTGCCATTTCTTAATGGTTCATGATAAATGATTTTTTTTTTTTATCATAGAAGCCTGTGTGAAATAATATTTCTGATTATATATTAAATGCAGAGGTAAAACCATTTTTCAATTTTTAGACACAATGGCACTTTTGAAATTTATACTAATTGACAAATGGGGAAGCTGCTCACATGTGACATCACATACTTAAAACTTTCATAACTCTAATTATTTTATTGATTTTCGCCAAACCTTCGGTAATAGGGTTTTCTCATTTTTCATGGCTTTTATTAAAATCAACTTGACATCAGGGTGGACTTCCCCTTTCAGGAAAAGCACAATATGAAGCAGTCTTCAATTTGATTGAAATGATTCTAGAATCGAGTATGTACACTGCTCAAAGTTTCTGCAGTGGATACTGGGCAGTCAAAAGGTTTGTCGTCAGCTTAATTATAATCACTTCAGAATTTGCTTTGACAGACAGTTTAAAATTTGTTCTGTACCTTTTTGTGGGTTTAATTTGCATCGTATTCCTACTCTTATCCAATGTTGATATAAACATGTTCTATTTGATTTATAAATTTAAATCATTTACTTCCATCTTTCAATTCAATTCATCGTAATCATCAGTTTATTAAGCACAGTAGAATTTTACATCAATCAGTTTAAAAGTTGGTATTGTATAGGCCTGCACTTTGCAGCAATGTTATGTTTGCAGATTTCACAACTAAGCAATCACAACAATTTTCATTTTGTGTAATGTGAAATAAACTCTCGCAAACCCCGTGTCTGTAAGTAAACTCATGAATGTGAAGTATATGGCATATACAGTATTGTTTGCCACCTACTGTAGCTTCAGTTCTGGTAAATGGATGAAACATAACGGAAGTGGGATATTTTCAAGTGCTATATTGATTTTATTTCCTTTTCATGACTTAGGCTCCAGATGGGCACATCTTCCTGGAATCATTCTCACCGGTCTACAAGCATGCCCACGACTTTCTCATTGCAATAGCTGAACCTGTATGCAGACCTGAACACATACATGAATTCAAGTAAGTGGGACTTAGATATCTATGTTATTCTGAAACAGTGCTCAATTCCTCAACCCCCCCCCCCAAAAAAAAAAAAAGAACTTAAGAAGAATATTTATTCAGTATAAACTGTAATCAATACAATGTATGCATTCATGAAGTCTGTCTGAAAACAAAATTAAGAAAACAATTCACACGAAGTGTATTGGAAATAAACAAGGGTGTGAAACTGCTGTAACTTTTGAAAGACATGTTGTTATTCTTTTTGTTGGTTGGGGAGGGGGGAAGATTTGAGTTGTGGGCAGAATGATTCCAATTGATATTTATAATCTAAAAGGAACTGGTACATACAAATAAAGCTAGTATGTATTAATGTCTGGATGAGTTTACTTGTGTAAATGTTAGACCGAATGCCTGCATTATAGGTTTTGGTTGGCCTTTGCTCTTATGTAGCACTGGTCTTGCACACCTTCCAACTACATGAATGTAACTGTATACATGTAACTCAATACCTATAACCTGGACTAATGGTGTATTGATTGGACGTTTGTTCTTTGAGGCCCTTGGTCATCTGGTCTGTAACCAGATTAATTGATTTCTGTTTGTTTTCATCATCTTAGATTAACAGCTTACTCACTGTATGCTGCCGTGTCAGTGGGTCTGCAAACTAGCGACATCATTGAATATCTCCGGAGATTGAGCAAGACATCCATACCAACAGGCATTGTGGAATTTATAAAGGTGGGTTGACCAAGTGATCAAAATTGACAGAAATGAGTTTATAATTTGAACTGGTTGCTTGCATATAATATGGCCTCACAGTTAGTATTCTTTCAGTAAGTTTTGATAGCAAGACAAGTATAAACTTGATCTATTTGCAGAGGAGTAGACTTTACAGTGTCTTTTATGAAGGTGGTAGTTCTAAAATAGAAATAATTTTAGAAATTTAAGATTTATCTCTTATTATTGTTTTGTTCATTATTTAAGTAATACATGTATTTTCGTTTTCTTTCTCTTTCTCTCTCTCTCTCTCTGATTGACAGCTGTGTACACTGAGTTATGGAAAGTTGAAATTGGTACTAAAACATAACAGATATTTTGTTGAAAGCACACATCCGGTAAGTTTTACAGTCTTATGTCTTATGCTCTCTGCCACAGGATGGTGCCAGAGGCAATACTGTTTCAGGTTTTCTGTCCTTCTGCTTGTCCACCTGTGGGTAACACATTTCATTACTGCAACATTCAAAGAAAGAAAAAGGGACATTTTTACGAATGAGTTAAAATGTGTTATTTTACAAATGATTTATTGATTATTAAATGAAAGGGATTATTCAGAGCGGTGAAATGCGATGTAATGGTTAAAATTATAAGATCAGCAGTTGCGATCTAAAATACAGAGAGAGACAAATGAAAAATCTATTACATTGATTTATTGATGTTTGTATAATTGCAAGAATTTTAAAAAAGTAGAATGAATACACACATATTTCTAGGATATTAAGATGATTTGATCACATGTTGAGTTTAGTATGTCACAGAAAACATAGTATTTATGCATCTGGTAGTGGTTATGGTAGTGGTGGTAGTTGTAGGAGGGGGTGGAGAGTAGTGGTAGTAGTAGTAGTACTAGTAGTAGTAGTAGTAGTACTAGTAGTAGTAGTAGTAGTACTAGTAGTAGTAGTAGTAGTAGTAGTAGTAGTAGTAGTAGTAGTAGTAGTAGTAGTAGTAGTAGTAGTAGTAGTAGTAGTAGTAGTAGATGTAGTACTAGTAGTGGCAGTTGTAGTAGTGCTAGCAGTAATAATAGTAGTGGAGGTGGTATCAGTATCAATTGTAGTAGTAGTACATGTAGTAGTAGTTGTAGTAGTAGTAATAGTATTAATAGTAGTGGAAGTAGTGGCCGTAGTAGCAGTAGCAGCACTAGTAGTAGTAGCAGCAGCAGTCACACTTTTCAATTTTTGTTCAAAGAAAATAAACAGAAATGGGTTCCAGGTTAGATGTGATAATGCAATGCTACTATATCAAATCTTTATCTTTTTGAGGGCCATGCTATCGCCTTTGCTCGGTGTTTCATTGTTAAACATTTTGTACAAAATAAGCATGGGTGTCTTCTCTATTCTTTCAGGATGTTTTGCAGAAACTGCTCAAGGATCCCGTCATTCAGCAATGTCGGCTGAGAGCCGATGTCAACGCTGACGAAACTGAAAATGAAGATGGATTTCTGGTCTCACAGAGAGAAGGAGGGTCTGTTCTAAAGGTAGATCCCTGTTATGGGAATCACTCATTGCTGCAGTGATACGGGACAGATTTTAATTGTGTGTGACTCAAGATACCTCATAATCCTCCTTCATTGAAACATTAAGTTCCAAACCATTTTGTATGTTTAGGCAATAATTCATTGTGACTAAAAAAAAGAAAAATCTGTCATTCATGGTTTAAAGCCCATATGTAGTTTTGGTCAATCCGACAAATTTTTCATCAATTTTTCACACAAAGTATGGTATTGTACCATACCATCAGAAAACAATATAAAGCATTCTAAAAATGGTTGATAGTGAAATGTGTGTGTGGGTTTTTTTTGGGGGGGGGGGTAATAATCAGGCAGCAGATATGATATACATTTCCTATAGAAGAAATAAGGGGCCTTCCTGATTTTCTCTTGTTTATTTATTTGTCAAAAATGAAAATGTAGTGCATTTTTCAGGGCATCAATAGATATAAGACTATCTAAACACACAATAGGGGAAAATTTCATTTCCACCATTTACCAAAACTCTACACTGCCTGTAATATTCAATATATACCTCATCTTTTTGTAACCATTTCCAAAGTTGAATGCACCGGGATCTGGTTTGCAGTCCAGTGGGCCGGGAACATCCAACTCCCAAAATGGGGTAAATGGAGGAGGCGAGAGTGATGAAAACAAGATTCCTTCTGATATTTATGACTTCTACGACAAGATTGACAAGGATGAAGACGACACGGAAGACTTGACGGCCGTGTCATTTGAAGTGGTCCAGGACGAGATTGAAACCCTACAGAAAAGGTAGGAGTCACAGCAAGACCTCTCCCCTCCCCCCCCCCAAAAAAAAAAGAATGTTCCCATCACAGATTGAAGAATGATTAACAAATTCAAGTTTGAATGAATTTTGTGAAATTAAATATTTCAAAACAAAGATATCCACGAATACATAGAAAGTTGCATGCATGTTCTAGTCTACCCCCTGAATGTGAAAGAAAGCAGGGCTCGACACTAGCACTGCCTGGGGTAAGTAAAATTTCATGTCAGGCCTGTGAGATTTCCAGAATACTAAAATTTACTTGCCTGATTGGGCAACCAAAATTTTGATCATCAAATGAGGGAAACATGGAAAGTATCTGACCAAAGTGAACAAAATATGTGTGAAATGTCTTCTTTTTGAAAACTTATCAATCAATTTACTAAATGTCATCATTATTTTGTTCAGTGTACATCAATTTCTGTGTTCATGAACAAATTCCAATGTAATAAAAAGGCCTCAGTAGTTGAAATTAGTGAGAAATAATGATTTTAAATTAATGCTTTTATATATTTTTGTTATTATTTTTGTGAAAGAAAAATTTTCTATCAGGCAAGTAAAAATCAGAAAATGGCAATTTTACTTGCTCACTGGGCAAGTAAGAAAAAAATGTTAGTGTGGAGCCCTGGAGAAAGTGTCATTTTTGAAGGAAAATGTCCTACTAATTTTACGATTGATTTGTGGGGGCTATCCGTCTGCTATGTAAAAATGAAAGAGCAAATTGTATTACTGTCATACTCTCTTATTCATTTGGCACTTGTTACTGGGGTAAAATTTGTGGTGCAAAATTGCACCAGTGACACAAACAGTTCACTTTTACATTTTCTTCTTTAGTTCAAGGGGGCTTGACTATAAAAATGAATTAGCATCATTGTAATTTTGATTTGTGTTTTTCTGTTTTTAGATGCATTGAATTGGAGTTTCCTCTGCTGGCAGAGTATGATTTCAGGAATGACACAAGAAACCCTGACCTTAGGTGAGCTTATCATTGTGGTTTGCTGATTTCAAGTTCAAAATTGATTTGTAACCTCAATCATCCAATTTACAAAGTCCAAAGTCTGTGGGTGTATTGAGTTCACTCTGGTTCTATTACTAATAATAATATTCCATACATACAGATCATAACGCATAACGATAATCAGTCTCCATGTGCTTGGATATATTTATCCTGGGGAGTGTTTCATGACGAGTGTAGTTGGTGATTTTCACCGACAAATCTGTTCTCAACCAATCAGATGCAAGGATTTTAGTAGCTTTAATAACAGTTGTCAGTGAAAATCACCGTCAAAACTCTTCATGAAATGCTCCCTTGGTCACTCACATACAAACCGTCTCTGTGGTAGTAGAAGAGCATTACACACACCTTCCAATCTGACCCAAAACTAGTCAGATTCTACTTGTGGATGAATTTTGTAGTGTGCAGAGCCCTGTATATTCTGACAGGGTGAAATATATTTAATTCTCAGGGACTACTGTTCAAGTGCAATTTTATTATTTATACAGTATATATGAATGTGTAAAATGTTAAACTACAGTGTGTCTCAAAATAATTGTGCAAGACAAAGCGCTCTCTTTGGTAATGAGAAAACATTTTTTGTGACGTCATACTTACACCACCATCAAGGGCATAGTCTTAGCTTCAATGCCTTTGTTCTGTTAGTTTGCTTGTTTTTATCCGGAGATATGTTCAGTTAACTACGAAAAGGTAAATCGGCAAATGTGCCACTTTTACTACAGTCATTAATAGCATCAGGCCTTCTTCTCGTAAAGTGACACAATTGTGATTCCACCCTTCTGTTGTTTAAAGATATCTCGAGATCAAAACAGGCAATTCGAATAAAATTAAACAGCATTGAAAAGCTAAGACCGTGGCCTTGACAATGATGTAAACATTATGTCACAAAGAGTATTTTAAACTGTCACAGAGGGAGCTTTTCACTTGTACAATTTTTTGAGACTTGCTGCATCATGTCTCCAAAAAATTGTGCAAGTAAAAAGCGCCCTCTTTGGCAATTATAAAATACTCTTGTGTCATTATGCTTTATATCAACGTTAAGGGCGAAGTCTTAGCTTTCACATGCCATTTGTTTTGTTCAATTTACTTGTTTAAATCTCGAGATATCTTGTATATAACAAAAGGGTAGAATTACAATTGTGTCACTTTTACAAGGGATTTTAGTAAAGTGGCACAATTGGGATTTCACCCTTTCTATTTAAATAAACATATCTCAAGATTAAGATAAGCAAATTGAAACAAAACTAACGTATTCGAAAGCTGAGACTATGCCCTTGACGTTGATGTAAGCATTGTGTCACAAGAGTATTTTCTAATTGCCAAAGAGGGCGGTTTTCACTGCACAATTTTTTTTTGAGACACACTGTATATTGTTGCAAAAGTTTAATGTTTCACAGGAGCTCTTGCATATCAGGAGCTAAATTGTTCCAAGTGTGTGTGTACTACTGTACTGTGTTCATAGTGGTACTGTACTGTACCCCTTTCCTGTTGAACTTCATAATTTTCCAGTCTGAGTGAACATTTATACTGGCCTGATGGCCTAGTGGTAGAGCGTCCACCTCACGATCGGAAGGTCGTGGGTTCGAGCCCTAGTCTGGTTCATACCAAAGACATTTAAAACTGATACCTTCTGCTTTCTAGCCAGGTGCTCAGCATTCTAGAACAGAGAAGGGTAATGATAACATTTATGTTATGCATGGCCCACTGGTAAAGCAGTCTATTCGACTGAAGTTGCTACACTGGGTAAATAAGATGTTATTAATATTTATTATTATTATTTTATCATTTTGCCTCATTTTCTTGTAGCATTGACCTCAAGCCCACCACAGTGCTACGTCCCTACCAGGAGAAGAGTCTCAGGAAGATGTTTGGGAATGGTAGAGCAAGGTCAGGGGTCATCGTTTTACCATGTGGTAGGTATAATTGGTATTGGTATTTATTTCCGTGAGTATCAAAACAAATTGAATATATGGCTGGATAGCCTCATTCAGCAAGTAAAAATGCTATTTTTCAAGAGGGTCCATTTATAAATTAAAATCAAATTAAACCAACAAATCGTTATATACAATGAAAGAGAATAACAAACTTTAAGCAATGAATCATAAACTGTAAACTGTAAACTACAAATTGTAAATTGCAGTAAAATACCTACATAATAAATCAAATTAACTTTAAACAAGGAAGTAAACACAGTAAAGTATAATATTTACAATTAAAATGACAAAAATAGATGTATGAACGATAATTACAATTTTCAGCTATATACATGTCTTTAACACTTTGGGTGCTGGGCTAAAAATCCAGTTGTGTTTACCAGGCCCTGGATTGTTTCGGACTTATGCATATAACCTTTCCAAATTGTAGTACTTCCTGTAAAATTGCATATGCTATCAAGACAATACATTTTAAATCATTTAGCTGGTTCAATGTGTCTTCATTTTACGATAAATGTCATTTGTAGGAACTTCAGTGACATTTGTCATTCGAATTAAAAGGTATGGATCCGATTTTCTTCTCGGCGAACCGGTGCGCCGATAGTACCTCATTGATGTTGTACATGGGCGAGCCGGTGCGCTGATAGCACCCAAAGTGTTAAAGTCACCTACAAAAATGGCTTACTCGATATAAATCAAGTAAATTTGAAATAAACTAGAAGTGAACAAATCATAACTGTGTTATATTCTACATATATGGCAAAATGTATCCCCTTTTCCCCAAGTCTGTTCATACTTTGTGTAATATAGTCGTCGTTTAACCTGCATTTTGGAAGCAAGTGGAATCGTAGCATGCATGTACAGTATTGCATATGAAGCCTGCCACGCACGAGCAACATACTAGAGGCAGATATTGTAGTTGATGACTGCCACTACACATTGATTGATGACACTTTACCAACAACCCAACAATTCTAGAGGATTTTTTTGTTATTTATTGTATTTTGTTTGGGGGGGGGATGGGGGGAGTAATATTTTTGCTTGAATGGCACAAAAGATACAGGATTGTTAATCTGGAGACATCCAGGTGTCATCTCCAGAACATTGGGTGCTGTAGGTTGTATCTCCTCTTGACCTGCTGACCTAACTTCCACCTTCTTTTTTTATTGGTCCCTTTGCCTCCTCCCCCTCCACCGTTTAACTTAACCTATGTCAGTCAATCAAAAATTATCTGCATCTGCACATAGTTTTATGACAAAAACTGACCTGTACTTATGAATATTCAACAGGCGCTGGGAAAACATTGGTCGGGGTGACAGCCGCATGCACAGTCAGAAAGCGCTGCATGGTGCTGTGTACCTCGGGTGTGGCCGTGGAGCAGTGGCGATCTCAGTTCCGGTTATGGTCCACGGTAGACGAGTCCATGATATGTAGGTTTACGTCAGATGCCAAGGACAAACCAATGGGTAAGATAAGAGCTGTAACCTACCAGTCAATTATATGCCCTACATTGCCAAAAGGAAGCGGGTGACAAGTTACTCAAATTTGAGTTATTAGATGTAATTGAAACCTTCTCAATACGCTGTACCTTTAGGTAAACTGAGTTTATATCAACATGCAAACACAGAAAAAAGTTTTTGTTATCTGACTACAATCTTTCTGACTAAGCTCCTTACAAGTATTGCAGTGTTTTGGTGTACTACTTGAACAACTGTACAGGTTTACTGTAAAGTGGGGATATTTCAGTATTCATTGTCATACAAATTGATGTTTTACTTTTATCTGATCAGACAAACTCCATCATTTCCAAGTTCTTTGTAATTTAGCCTTGCCAGTGCATATTAATCATGGGCAAAATATTTGTGCATATTTTGTGCAGTTATGATTATGTGCAAAATGTGCAAATATTCCTACTCCGTGAAATTTGTGTACTGTTAGCTTATTTGCTGTTGAGCCTTCAGGTGAAACAGACTTTACAATAAACCACGAAGCTGAATTATACTCCGCTGAATTATATTCTGCCATTTTGTGTCTTGATGTATACATTATACAGTCAAGGACCCACCACACTGTCTCCATGCACTCAACAAGATTTGTTTGTAAACAACTTCTTTGTGATGCTGACTGTTTGGTGTAAACACGAATTATTTGCTTGTAGATTTTGTACTGTTTCATTGTAGATTTACCCCTATTAGATATTGGCTGGTATTCTCGAAAGCGAACTATATGAGTTTGTGCATATTTTGTGCAGTTATGATTATGTGCAAAATGTGCAAATATTCCTACTCCGTGAAATTTGTGTACTGTTAGCTTATTTGCTGTTGAGCCTTCAGGTCAAACAGACTTTACAATAAACCACGAAGCTGAATTATATTCTGCCATTTTGTGTCTTGATGTATACATTATACAGTCAAGGACCCACCACACTGTCTCCATGCACTCAACAAGATTTGTTTGTAAACAACTTCTTTGTGATGCTGACTGTTAGGTGTAAACACGAATTATTTGCTTGTAGATTTTGTACTGTTTCATTGTAGATTTACCCCTATTAGATATTGGCTGGTATTCTCGAAAGCGAACTATCTGAGTCTGCTGAATAAGTCTGGAATGTTAAGCACCTGTGCTGTGGAAAGTAATTGTTAAAATATTCATTTCATGTCTTATTATTAAAATTTGTAATAAAGTGAAAAAAGAACACAAAATATGTTGTAAACATGAAAAATTCCACTTCCTTTCATGACAAAAATTGCATGGTACATTAGTTATTTGTTACAGATTAAGGCACCTGAGGTGTAAAAAATATTGTTTGAAATGGTGTCCTATAAAACAGGCGACTAACACTCCAGAGTTAGTCAGCGGACTAAGTTAGTCCGCTTTCATACCAGCTAATGAGTTTTCTCTTCTCCCTCCTCCCACAGGCTGTAGTATATGTATCAGCACCTACTCCATGGTAGCTCACACTACCAAGAGATCCTGGGAGGCTGAGCAGGTCATGCAGTGGTTGCAATCCCAGGAATGGGGGATGATGATACTGGATGGTGAGCACATACCTGACATAGCTGACATTCCTATGTGATCCATAACATGTTTTCAATTCAATTCACATTTATTTTCCAGTAAAAAGCCATATAAAATATCATACCAATGAAAAGTAGGTGACACCTTCAAAAAGTAAAAAGCTTAGTGGGCAAGGGCACCTTAAAAACGTAACATAATGAAATAAAAATTAATTGTTCGTAAAATTACACATAAAAAGCATGGAATGCAGTTATAAATTATGAGTGTGCCCGTTAGTTTAAGTATGTAAAAAGACACTGTATAATGATAAAGAAAAATACAGTAGTAAAAGCAATGAAATTAGAACAGTGCTGAAATTATCAGAAATATGAAACATTATAAGTGCAAACATTAATTACACAATGTGTTTATAAGATGTAATATGTCACTACAAAATGCAACATAAGTTGAAAAAATAAAATATTGTGTTTTTCAAAAAGTCATAGAGACTCTAAGAGCCAGTTCAAATGCTCTCCTAAAGTGAACGGTACCGTACCGAACCGCTCCAGGGGAGGCACCTGAACACCCCTAAAGCGAACCATACCGTACCGTACCGCTCCAGGGGAGGCACCTGAACACCCCTAAAGCGAACCATACCGTACCGTACCGCTCCAGAAGCGTGCCATGGAGGACCACCTCCTGATGTGATCTAGAGTGTGCCAAGGCGAACCATACCATACCGCGATAGTGTCTGAACACATTCCATGATTCTTTAACATGTGATTCCCTCAGATTCGTGAGTAAAGCATACCGAATTGGTATCTCGGAGACACGCTTCCCACATTTTTGCCTGAACGCTCACAAATGAACCACTCAGGGCTCATATACAGGGAAACCCCGTTATAACGAGCTCGGATACAGCGAGGTACTGCTTTTAACGAGGTGATTGTCTTCGTCCCGTTTTCATTTACATGCTCTTCAATGGAAAGAAGCATCGTTTATAACGAGCTCGGTTATTGCGAGATTTTGCTTATAACGAGGTATTTTTCTCAACCCATTAACAAAGAAAAACATAAGAAATTAACCCGGTTAAAACGAGGAAATGAAAGTCGCATCGTGCGCTGACCAAATTCTAAATTTTGGCAACGCAAAAATTGCCCAATCGTTTCAGAGCGCATCACGCCACTTCAGCCTGCCACGCAGCCATGCAAGTGTGTGTGTGTTTGAGTGCAAGTGCAATTCACACTGCTGCACAGTACTGTACATTCACCTGCTGCACAGTACTGTACATTCACCTGTCACACAAAGCCTGCCCGTACACAGTACTCAACGCAAGTTACGAGCGCGGAGGTTGCTGCTTTATTTCGAGATCAAGTTTTCTTTTTTACTTTGGATAAGTATATAAATGAAAAATAATCAACTATCTGTTCATAGTTTTGGTGCAGAACAAGTGGGAAAAGCAGTAAACAGATGGGTTTAATGCCTAGTCCCACACATGTTATATTCTATGTGATATATTATGTGTACGTTTACAACGAGGTACCGGATATAACGAGGTAAAATCGGCGGTCCCGACAACCTTATTATTATTATTGCTTTGTCATCATTTCAGATGACAGGGACTAGAAAAGCGAACCTAATCACTGTTACCCACAGGCATCCAGTCCCGGGTAGTTTTGCATATGGATATGTGACCACAACACCGGGTTTTCTTTTTCTTTTCTTTGCGATGAAGTGCGTAGGTTTTTTATGTGTTGAGGTGTTTCTGTCTCAACACGGGACCTCTAGCTTTACGTCCTATCTGAGGGACGAGGTAATGGGGATAAAGTTTCTTACCCAAGGACACAACCACCATGGCCCGGCATGGATTCGAACCACGGACCTCTAGGTCAAGAAACCCCAGCAGGGCTCGAATTTAGCAGGGGCCCTTGGACCATTGGCTCCACAGAAATGTATTAAGAAAGCCAACTTGGCTCCTTAAGTTTTTGCTGTAAGGCTCAACTGGACTGCAAATATTGTCTTGCTTACTTGAAATTTCAGGGTGATACTCGTTGCTGCGTGATATTTCCGTAAAACATTGTACTCTTCACACATCTCCCAAGTTAAGAGTCGGTTTGATCAGGTTTTCCAACCAAAAATAAAAAAGTTTGATCCCTCAAAATACAATGAATTCTATCGCAACAGTGTTGCAAGATCGTGACAACATTGTTCTACAGACAGTGTACAATTTGCTGCCTCCACGCTGCTAAAGTAATCACAATCACTGTACAATCAAATATTCATCTTCCTGCACACTACTTGCAAAATATAGAGTTTGAGGCTGTTGTTTGAGTGAAGCGATGCACAGCATGCCGCTTTGTAGCACACTATAGAAATACAGGCATACATCCAATTGTGACCGAGGAAAACGTGGCTCCCCAAAGCTCGATTTGGCTCCCTAAAAAAGTCCCTGAGGAGCCCTGCTGGCTACCTAAAAAAAAGTTAAGGTCAAGCCCTGCGCAGCACGGAACAACTTGCTTCGTCGCTTGGCGGGTACATCATGGGGTGCATCAACATCTACCCTTCGTACAGGAGCACTGGCCCTGGTTTTCAGCACTGCTGAATATGCTGCACAGGCATGGTGCAGGAGTACCCACACCAAAAAGCTGGACTGTAAACTTAATGACACCATGCGGCTCATCACTGGATGTCTCCGCCCTACACCCACAGCTCTCCTCCCAGTCCTTGCAGGAATTGCGCCACCAATCTGACAGACAAGTTAACAACCAAATCCCTTGCTGATGATGATCATCCCCTACACCAAATAACAACAAAATCCCAAGATCTAGATCGCCAACGCCTTCGATCTCGTCGACCATTCTCCCGACATGCAGCTGCCCTCAGCAGATCAGATTTCAGCCTACTTCAAGAGTGGGAAAAGAGCTGGGAAGAGACGGATCGCCCACGGCAATTCACTGTTCCCCCTGGCATCAAAGCTCCAGCTGGTTCTGAGCTACCTAGGAGGAATTGGGTGACACTCAATCGGCTGCGAACTGGGGTTGGGAGATTTAATGCCAATATGTACCGCTGGGGACTTCGACCATCACCGGCATGTATCTGTGGGGCAGACGAGCAGACGGCAGACCATGTCATCTACAACTGCCCTGTTCTGCGACCCCCTGACGGATTGACTGACTTGTCTAGCCCAAAGGATGTGCAGGTCAACTGGCTCACCCAGCTCCAAGAAATTACCTGATGCTACAACCTCGTACGAAAGAAGACGCCTCCCCAATCATGAAGTCCAGAAGCTTCTTTTCCCCTGGTGTTGGCATCATACCCGTAATACATGTACCAAAAAAAATTCACACATTTGGGCACATGTACAGCATATAGCTACAATTTTAGAAACTTTTATCATTTCGCTCTGGATTATATCTTGCTTTTCGAATATTAACTTGTTCATGTTATCTATTCATTGTATTCACACATTAGTTGAGTCAGCCATACATTTGAATCACAAATACATTGTCATGAACTCAAAGGGAAGAAGTATTTTTTAAGTTGAAACATAATTTGGGTATTAGAAACTGTTTTGAGACTATAAACTAAACATGCATCTGTTTGAATGATTAATCTAAATCTCATTTCAAAAGGAACAAGCATGTTTATGATCAATCTGACTCTGCATCATTTTATTCATTTTATTTCTTCACATTTACTTACCTAGGTCAGTGCAGATTCTTTGTGCTTCAAGTAGTCCCTCCTCCCATGCCTTCTTCATGTCATCATCTGATGGCTGATTAGGAAATAACCCAGGGCCACGGGCGATTTAGCCCTTGGCAATGCCCAAATCGCCCCCTGAAATCCCCAAAACCCAATTCTTTGGGGTGACCATTTCCTTCAGAATCGCCCTCAGATTTGCTACAAAAAATATTGTATGTTTTCTTATTACCCTGTATGGCATTGAAACAAAAATTAATTAAATCATTGCTTTTATGGATGAAGCACCAAGTAAAACAGCAGCAATCTTTTATTGCATTCTTCAAATTCTGATGTGCAATGAAAAAGTAGCCCCAGTAGTAGAAAAATAGCCCCAAGGCTCTATTAAAAATCACCCTTAAAAAATAAAAATTAATTCCTACCCTGTCTGATGGGTATGCTCTCAACTCTGGCAGTGTCTCTGGTTGAGGACTTCCTGTACCCCAGATGTTGTCCTGCTTCTTATGGCCCTTTGGTTTAGGCTGGTGCTTCTAGGTTGGAGCGAATCTGGTTTATCCCATTCATGGACGGAAGTGACAGCAGCATGTCTCCATAGGTGTAGTTATGGTGGTTCTTTATCCATGACCCATTCTGGGAACAGTGGTCTTTTGCAGCAGTCTGACCCGCTCTTAGCGGGGACAGACATTCTCTCCCTGAGTGAAGTTTCTGCCAGATTTAATGAGTAGGACGGCTGAATGGCACGCTAAGCTCACGTCCATGAATGTCTGCTTTGTGATGAAGTTTTCCTTCATTGTCAGGTTCAGGTTCCTGTACACCCGCCACCTCCAAATGCGCAGGAAGTTGATAACCTGAGAGGCAAAAGTGAGTTGTTTCTCCAGAGTGGCGCTACTAGAGAACGAATTCAATTCAAATCACTTACTCTTGTTTATAAGGCATTTAGAGGACAGGTACCTGTATACATTCAGGACCTCTTAACATCTCATTCCAATACCAAAAATACCAGATATTTACGCTCACACGCCAATGAATATACTCTTGTCCCAAACAAAACCCATACTTCACATGGTGACAAAGCTTTCTCAAATTGTGGCTCAATGTTATGGAATAAATTGCCAAACACCCTCCGCTCATCCCGCAACACACAAACATTTAAATCCTCATTTTAGTCCCGCCTGTTCCCAAATTGACCTTGTTTTGATTTTTGTATCTATAATATAGTATAGTTCTCATTTTTTGTCATATTTTGTAAAATTTCAAATATTGTAAAGCGCTTAGATCAAGTAACTTGCTTAAGCGCTATATAAATTATTTAATATTGTATTGTATTGTATTGTATTGTATTGTATTGGAGAGCAGAATACTTCAACGAATAGATGGCAGATCTGCAAATATCCCTGGGTGCCTTTGACATCCTCAGGGGTGCAACCATCATCGCCTCTCTCCAGTTCCTCCAGGCAGTTCCTGACCCTGGGGAAAAACATCCTTTGGGCTGATCCCCAATTTTGCCGATCTTTCCTGGTCACATCTTCCTCCCGTAGGCCATGCTCGCTTTGGTCAAAGTTATCCATCACCAGGCGAAGGTGGTTGATGTGGGCTACATGGCCACCTATGGTCAACTTTCTGGTTTGATCCAGCTGATTCAGGAGCTTCTTGCCGCAATGCAGATAATCTTGATTCATTATTTTCAGAGAGCATGTCTTCTGGTCATGCCGGTCAATCCTTCCACTGAGGGTAAAATTGTCATGACCAATTGTGTATCTGTTCCCCTCTGTACTGTACTCGCCCCCCCCCCCCCCATGACAAAAGGGCATAACTGACATTTTGGTGTTTTGGAGATATTGAGCAAAATGTATTTGTTAACACGTAAAGCCCTATTCGGTGTCCTTTTAACAAGCGAATTATGAAACCAAGGGACACTTCTAATTAATATTTTTTTGTTCTGCATGTTTAACATGATGTACTGAATACCCTGCACTACATACATGTAACTCCGTTTTGAAAAAAATGTCAGTTATGCCCTTTTGTCAGTGGGGGGGGGGCAGTGTAGGCTGATGCTAATTGGGCATGTTGCCTTCTTGCATCCCCATCTGATGCCTGGCCTGTCAACAGAGCATTAAATAATAATAATAAATTGTACTATTAAAGTGCATAATACGATATCGTCTCTATGCGCTTTACAATAGTGGAACAATGATCATAAACATAACTTTAGAAAAAATGATGTACATGTACAACCAAGATCGATAGACATACTCCTACACAAAAAACAAGTATACTACTGTTGAAATAGATAGGTTTTAAGTAGAGTTTTGAAAGTTTGTAAGGTTGGTGCCGTTCTGATGGTGAGAGGTAGACTGTTCCAGAGGGTGGGTGCGGTGATGGTAAAGGAGCTGCGACCATAGTATTCAGTTTTGAAGCAGGGAAATATTGAGACCTGAGAAAGCGACAGGGTTTGTAGGTTTGGATGAGTTCGGAAATGTACAGAGGAGCTGCACCGGTGATAAGATATGTCAAGGAAGTTGGTATTGTATATTTCCTGGATCACCTACCACTGCTCCTGGACGTAATGGTGTGTGAATTTGTTGCATGTAGGACTGAGGTAGATGACAGTGGCTGGTAGGTTTGGGTGAAGAGGGTTAACCATGATAGCTCTAGCCATACTGGACATGACACCGCTCGAGAAAAACAATGACACCCTATCAAATGCTGTATCATCTTCTCCAATTATGCAGAAGTGATCTGACCCATCTGTTCCGCAGGAACCAACTACCATGTCCTTTGCCTGTCCTTTTATTATTATTATTATTATTATAATTACATATGAGTAAGCAACTCAACATTGCACAAGTCGATTTATCGCCTATGTCGAATATCTTTGACAGTCTCAATTTGCTCTGTGCTTTTTCAATGGGAAGTTTTTCTTGTATGTTGATTTTTTTAAATTGAATTTCGCCTATCTCGAACATATTTTCAAGTCCTGAATGGAGCAAACATGTGTTAAATCATTCGCCTAGGTCGAAGAGGCCATAACTGTCATTCTTGAAGGTCTTAATGCCTTGATCTTTTGATCTCTGCCTGTCAGTATGACTGTAAAGATGTCATAAATTTCCCATTCCTTCTCTGCCTTTCTCATTTCCTCCCACTCCCCACTACATTGGTACAGTTTTGACGTCCTCCAATTCCCAATACATGTTTCCTTCATCTCTAACATAGAATTGTATACAAAACTGTAACTCGAATATCGTCTAAGTCGAAGTGATTTGTGTGGTCCCCAGTGATCCGACTTACAGCGGAAGTTACTGTATTATTATTATTGTTATTATTATTCAAATTCAACCATTGTTTCACCCGCAGAGGTCCACACCATCCCCGCCAAGCAGTTCCGCCGGGTCCTGACCCAGGTCCAGGCCCACTGCAAGCTGGGCCTGACTGCGACGCTGGTGCGCGAGGACGACAAGATCGCCGACCTCAACTTCCTGATCGGCCCCAAGCTCTACGAGGCCAACTGGATGGAGCTGCAGAAGAGGGGGTTCATCGCCCGAGTGCAGTGCGCTGAGGTCTGGTGCCCCATGGCCCCGGAGTTCTACCGCGAGTACCTGGCCATCAGGACCAGGAGGAGAATAGTGAGTAGTTCCTTCATAACACGTTAGCTATGAGAACCAAATATGCCATGTATTAGCCCGTTGGAGACGATTTGATTTCACTATAGCACACATTTTCCATAGACCCTGACATGAGTTAACTCATACTTAGTCTCCAATGGGTTAACTAAATGGCAATTAGACATTTTCAGAAGCAAT
This sequence comes from Eucidaris tribuloides, assembly GCA_001188425.1. Lineage (NCBI taxonomy): Eukaryota > Metazoa > Echinodermata > Echinoidea > Cidaroida > Cidaridae > Eucidaris > Eucidaris tribuloides. The sequence goes on from JZLH01S0424462.1 coordinate 24,967, forward strand.
GGGTTAAACCGTCTCCATCCCATTGGTGACTGGGATAGTACTATCATGGAAGTCACCTCAGAATCCATAATTTTGACTGGTGCCTCGAAAAACGTGCTTGGCATAATTGATATAAATATCCTACACAAAAATCAAACACAACTAGAAGTGATAAGATGTGACCTATTATGTGCTTTCAGCTATAAAGACCACGATTTTTTGAAACTGTCTTCTAGCATCTCTCATTCCATAATGAGGTAGACTTGCAGGACTGTATTTTTCATCTTTTGTTATTGTTGTTCACATAACCTAAGCACTAACAGCTATGAGAAATGAGATACACCTGACAGAATGTACAAATTCAGCTAGAGTTAATGTTCTTATCAAATTTCTGGTTTTACACTTATGGTGACCCCTTTTCCTGAAGGTGGCAAGGAACATCATAGAGCAGTGGGCGTGGCACATACATGATGAGACCATTTTATTTCACTGGCGTATGCAGTCAGAAACCGATACGGGTGGCTGACGATGATTTTATCCCTTCTCTGATATGTGCTGCTATCTTTGAGATGAAAATACTCTTCTTTCTGATACACAGGCTTTCTGAACATTTGACACTCTACAACATATAGATCTATAATTTACATGTTAGGTATATAATTTTATGGATAATAATAGACTAATAAACTTCTAATACCAACTACAGTTAGCCATTGAGGTGAAAAGTTCTGAAATTGTTATTGATAATTTATTCTTCCAGCTCCTGTACGTGATGAATCCCAACAAATTCAGGGCATGTCAGTTTCTGGTGAGGTTCCATGAGCAGCGAAATGACAAGGTCATTGTATTCTCCGACAACGTGTTTGCCCTCAAGCATTACGCCAGGGCCATGGGAAAGTAAGGAGGATTTCTGGTTATGTTACGTTACTCTAAACTACCTAGACATTTTAACAAAGCTTGATCTTGTTTTTCTTGTAGTACTTTTGGTGTTTTATTCATGTTTACATCCATTTCCCGTATTCATAAGTGTCACATCATCTATAGAAATGCCATGTAAATTTTTGGGCAATACCTACTTCCAACTCTAATCTTAACCCTAATCAGGCTGGGCTTTTTTGGCTATGCTATATCTGGGGGGGGGGGGAGCCCCTTGAAATCTTGGCCGTCGATCGCGCGATCGCGCTGAAAATCGGCACGATTTAATCCCCAGAGAAGGCTATACTACAAATATGTCTGTTACAAGGCATGGACGGATGGACGTTATTTTAAAAATGAGTCAACATTTGACTACAAAATTTTGACAGTAGAATCCGTGCATAGTTTACTTGATTCTAGAATAGTTTTTACCCCAAGTTGAGGACTACCCCCAATCACGTCATTTACCTAAGTGTCAATTTTGCAAGTCAAAAATAGTCCAGACTACCTAATTTGTAATTTGTTGTCATGATGCTAAATATTATTTGTTTATTTCATTATTTCAGCAAGTTGAAATGTTGAATTTTACTGCCGTGCGTATTGATTTGCTTATCAGTATGAAACACACATTTCTTGTATGGTCTTCAAGAAGTATGAACAAATCTGAAGTTTAATTTTAGAAGTAATTCACTGTTGCATTTCCTTGAGCTGAAGTGATTATTCATACTTCTTTCATATGTATTGTTTAGCTCTTTACCTCTTCTTTGATATTTGTTAAGTCTTGATTTGATAGTATTTCCCAGTCATGTATAATGATATTCATTTATTTCAGGCCCTATATCTATGGTCCCACCAGCATGGGAGAGAGGATGCAGATCTTGCAAAATTTTCAACACAACCCCGCTGTCAACACAATCTTCATTTCAAAAGTGAGTCAATCATGCACTGGTTTTCCTGCCATCTTGGATTTTGGGAAAACTTCCTAATCTCAGAGTCAAGAAATTTTCAAAAAACAAGGTTTATTGCATGAAACATTGAGATGGATCAAATTTTGGATTAGGATTAACCCTATTTTAACTGGGCTATTTCAGAGCGGGTTTTTACTGGGGGGGGGGGTCATTTGACCCCCCCGCTCCAAGATCTCGGCCGCCGATCGCGCGATCGCCCCGAAAATTTGCGTGCGCATAGAGCCGGATGTAAACTACATGACTGTATAGTAAATTTTCAAAAAATAATTTTTTCTATTTTTAAGTAATTAATTATGCATATAAGTGTAATGAAATTTTGGTTTCGCTCTAACTCACTAAAAACAGCTAGTAGAATGGTAATTTTTGGTGAAGATATTCATTTTGACATTTTTCAAAATTATCTACAAAAACATTGCCGAATTGGAATTAATTTCTTATGTATTTATTGTTTTGTGAATTTTTTATGTATTTCATTTTTTTTCGACCTTTTGTTTTCTATGTTTTTTCGATGAAATTTGTTGGGGACACTTTTGCAATCATAAACAGCATAAAATTAATTCATTTCAACCAAGTAAAAGCAAAAATATTCATACATTTATGATTTTTGGCTGAAAACACAATTTCCATTGATTTGTACACGAAATCACGTTTTTGAGCAATTTGGGGTTGACATGCATGTATAAAATGTCGCGCGCGTCGTAACGGTATGTCCGATTTTCGCGAAAACGGTCTCAAAAGATGCGGCAAGACTTGAAAGTAAAAAGTCGGCGAGCGACGCGGTGAAATATTTTGCGGCGCAGGTGGTCGTGAAATTTGTCGAGGGAAGGGTCAAATTGACCCCCCCAGTTAATATAGGGTTAAATTAGGGAATAATCATTAATTCAAAGACCTGAAAAGAAAGTAGTCAGTGGTCTTATAGTTTATGTTACAAATATTATGTCCATTGATGATTGGCCATGGTGCATCAAATATTTCAATGTCATGGTCTCTACTGTGTTCCAACCTTTCTAGGTTGGTGACAACTTAATTAATTGATCTTTTAGCGGCCAGTGTGCAGAAATAATTATCAAAGTCTATTGTCCTCTTTCGAGCTAAACACCAATATATCTTTCAACAATGTCAGAGCAACACTCATTTGTCAACTTTAGGCCTACGTGAAATATAGTCAAACCTTTATAGAAAGACCACCTTTCTATGAAGACCACAATTTTTTTCCCTTGAAAAGTGCGTATTGAAGTGTGTATTACAGGTACCTGTACCTACATACCACCTGCTCATAAGGACCTCTTTGTATTCGCACATCTAGCCCGAATGGCCAGATTAGCTTATGCTGTGGCGTGGCGTCCATTGTCTGTTGTCTGTCATCCGGCATCCGTCCACAATTTCAAAATGATGCTTTTTCATTATTTCTTGTCTGATTTCAATTCTGTTTTGCTTTTATATGATAGCACTAGGTGGGAGATTTGAAATTTGTACACAGAATTTTGAAACTCCTTAAATTATGCTAATTCATGTGCATTTTTTAAAAATCACAAAAAAAAATGTTTCTTCATTTCTCAACCCATTTTCAATATTTTGTTTCATGTGGTAGAGCTACTTCAAATTTCTACACAGAATTTTGAAATTTTGTGTAAAATTATTTAGGCTGATTTATGCGAAATTAAAATCCCTCAAAATGCTTCTACTCCTTCAAATTGTCTACCGATTTTGATTGCGTGACTTTCTTTGGCGGGTGCCGGATGAGCTCCACATCATTGATGTACTGGTCTTGACTCCTTTGCACAGTCTTTATGTACAGGTTTCACTATATATTAGTATTATGGTCTGTACTGTATTCCATCCTTTCTAGGTTGGTGACAACTCATTTGATCTCCCTGAGGCCAATGTTCTCATCCAAGTCTCCTCTCATGGTGGTTCCAGGAGGCAAGAGGCCCAACGTCTTGGCCGCATCCTACGGGCAAAGAAAGGTATCTATTGTGACTATTTATTTAATTATTTCTATATATATGTATGTATGTATGTATGTATTTATTTGTTTATGTATTATTTATGTATTTACTTACTTATTTATTCATGTATTTCTGTATTTATTTATTTAAAATGAAACCATGAAAAAATTGCAGTTGAAAACAATCATTAAGTGCTTCTAAAAGTAAAAATGATTGATCGACCATTCCAGTTTTCCTCCATAAACTGCTGTGTTCTTGAATTATTGTTGGCCGACAATAATTCATGTGCCGATTTTTATCCGTACACAGTTTGCTAAAGACGATTTAACTATCTTAAAGTTTTGTGTTCTAGGGTGTTTATTTGTCCATTCATACACTTTCATACATGTTAGTAAAATTTGACAATACAGTTAACTCTGCATAAGTCGAAGTCGCATAAGTCGAATAATCGCCTAACTTGAAGGTTTTTACTGGGTCCCATTCCTTTATTTTCTATTGTTTTTTACCCCTTATAAATCGAATTTCGTCTTAGTCGTAGCATTTTCTTCAGTCCCAAGAAATTTGACTTAGGCAGAGTTGACTGTATTTTAAATGGGGTTTCCACAGTGTTATACAGTGACTTTGAATAACATTTCACATATCAAAACTGATGTCAAGATTTTTGTTTTTTAGGTGCAGCAGCAGAGGAATATAATGCTTTCTTCTACACACTGGTCTCCCAGGACACGCAAGAAATGTTTTACTCGTTGAAACGGCAGAGATTTTTGGTGAACCAGGGTTACAGTTTCAAGACCATCACTAAATTAGCAGGAATGGAAGAGGTATATCACCAAAATAAATTTATTTGATTAAACTTGAATGAAAGTAATTCCTCATTTTTCAAGCAATGCTCATGAAATTTGGCACACATGTCAGTCTTGGAATGAAGATGTGGAAGACATATTATTGAATATGTCAGAAACTTTGTTGCCATGGTGACAGCATACTGTGGTTATAAATTGGGAAACTATTGTAGATTAAACTACTTCATGGTTTTTGAGCAATGCTCATGAAATTTGACTCACATATTGATCTTGGGTTGAAGATGTACAAGACATATTTTTCCAAGGTGTCAGAAAGTGCGTTGCTGTGGTAACGACGACGATAAATCTGGGTTATGACGGGGCAGGTATCATTCAGTGATATTTCTAGGTTATGTTTGTTCTGTTTGTCACAAGATGGTTTGTTCTTTCATTTTTTTGTAGGAGAACCTGAAATACTCCACCAAGCAAGACCAACAGCAGCTTCTCCAGCAGGTACTGGCAGCAACTGATGAGGATGCAGAGGAGGAGAGGTTGCCAGGGGAAACGGGGAAGGGATCATCTCAGGTAACGGACCATTTATCTTTGTGTACTTTTGGAAACCCCCGCCCCCCCCGCCCCCAGCTACAGAGGACAAACGATGTCTCGTTCTCAAAATGGAACTGGTGTGTGAAAAGAATGTTCGCCTTGCCCTGAGGCTTGCCCTGCACATCAAAAGATTATTTATGCAAGTAGGATTCAGTGTATAGAAGCTGGACCACAAGATTATGTCTTTAAACACAAGTGAATTAAGCACATTTCTTCATGTTATGATCAATTCACAACCGAAAAGATGAAACAAAGATGATACGCAATTTTGATTTAACAGAATATTTATTATATGGGTATTTCCCTTTTTTCTCCAAAAAAATACAAACAACTTTCATCAATCTTCTGCACACATGATCGTACAAGTAATATTAACTTAACAATGGCTAAAGGATACTGTACAGTCCGAAATGAATCGCGCGTCCAGTTTATGCCCAGTGTATAGTCCATCCAGTATTCGCCAAATTAATGATCGCAATGTTGGTTGGCCAATGAGTACAGCTGAATAGCACTTCAGAATAATATGCAGGTCCGCACAGATGATCCAAGATAATTCCAATTCAGTAGAAGTCGCCAATGTAATGGAAGGTAAATGGAATCCCCAATGGCAAGAATGAAGCACGTATCCATTGAAATCGTCGTTTGAGCATAACTTCACAACCAGTCCAATTGCACGCCACGAATGCATGTAGTAATTCGAAAAATCTAATCCCTAGGCTATCTCGGTATAAACAGGCAGGTCCACACAACAAACTCTCCGCTATTAACTCCACAGGTTGTGTATCGGCCAAGGTCACATACACTCTAAATGCCAAGGTTATATAACACATCTGACTTGAGTGAAGATAAGAACTCTGAACTCATGTCAAGACAACTGATTTTATATCAAAACCCTCTTAGTCTAGAATCATCTATTATGCTTGCTAAATATGACAAATAAAAAGACACCAATGACCTGTTCTAGAATCTACTATTATCTAGCTTTCCATTCATAAACAACCTGTTAACAACATTAGCTCTAAAGGTCCTGAACTCACTAGTATGTTCACAGAAATGCCTCTTTATCATGGGCTAAATTAGCTGACCACCTGGGAGCTTACATTTTTTTCTATGTAAGATTACATTGGCCGCAGAGCAGCTCTTCAACATTCCCAAGAAATAGTCTAGGCAGTAAAAATCATTCAATGTAGATTTCCCGAGCACATAACTTGCATCTAATTAAGTGGCTAGAGTAGCATGTACAATAGCAAGTAATAGCATAATCACCAAATTGTTATAACATTCATTAAAGTTCTTTTCAACTGTACCACAAGAATCTTTATGATGGACAGTTGTCCATATTCATAGAAATAGTAGAATGGTAGCAGTAGTAGTTGTAATTGTTGTAGTAGTAGTAGTAGTAGTAGTAGTAGTAGTAGTAGTAGTAGTAGTAGAAGTAGTAGTAGCAGTAGTAGGAACAGTCATACGAGAAACACTTAGAGTAGGAGTAGTAGTAGTACGAGGAGGAATAGTGGCATACTCGGTCCTTAGAATAATAACACCCATATACAAATATGCAAATACCATGTCTATTCCTCTAACATTATCATTTTTTTTGGTTGGGGGGGGGGGTCCCTTTAAACCAATTCTGTTCTAATATACATGTATGTTGGTACATGTACCTTATACATTATCAAAGTAAGGCTACATTGTTGATGCCCAGTATTCATAAGGTCCATACTAGTGACATCCTCGATGTTTTCATATTGTTCTGTAATCACATTCCTCTCCTTTCTGTAGGTTGTAAGACGGGTGGGAAACATGAGCTCCATGTCCGGTGCCGACGACCAAGTGTACATGGAGTACCAATCAAAAGGCGGCAAGAACATCCACCCCCTCTTCAAGAAATTCAGAAAATGATGGTGGTACCATCGCGAACATTGCTGGATAGCAGGAAAGACTCTCGCAGTCAAGAGTAATGTTGTATTCCACTCTGGCCTTGAGGCCACTTTGTGGTGGCTTCGGTCTGGGTCTTGGTCCGAGTCACCTGTACAACTCTATGGAAGGGTCATGTTTTGAGGCAGCCTCGGTCTCCAAACCTGTGGTCACAGACATTTCACGGCTGTCAAGAGATCACGTACTGGGAAGATATCTGGACAGTACTCCATGGACATTACTTTTAATGTCTTAATGGATGCATTCAAGGGGCGTGAAGATCAAATTACTCTATCTGAATGCCACTTGAAGTATTAGCAAGAGTGTGAATTGTTATAAGAATTTCCAAGAGTAAAATTAGCATGAAGAAAAGATTCACAAGGAAGGGTTGTGTATGATTGAGTTGAAGTTACGACTAATTGTGGTTATTATATTATGGCTGAGGAGAAATTACTGTGTATCATTGCTGGGTATCACTCGCTGCTTCCCCTGTGTCATCTCCCTTTTTTTTATCCCTGTCTCATCTTCAAGCAAGTTTTGCTGAATTATTATGAAAATATCTCGGATTCATGGAAGTTGTCTTTCAAAGCCCCAGTATAAATTTGGTAAATGGTACGAAATGAAATTTTTGCTATGGTATAAATTTGTATGATCTTCAGTCCTCTGAAAAATGCTGGCTGGCTCTGAAACTTTTCTGTTTTTTGGAAATCACTCAAAATGTAAAATGTCGGGGGGGGGGGGAACTGACATTTTCCATAGGTAATGTTACATACATGTACATGTACTGCTACATGTTCTCTGATTTAAACATCACAGTTTGTCACTATAAAAAATTGTCAGTAGGTTTGATGTTCTTTTCTGAGGTCTGGGGTGACAATGGAATACTTCGTGAAAGATTGACCAAAAAGTTGTCTGATTGACCAAAACTATACTTGTGCTGTAAGTTGATTTTACTTTCTTGCCATATTTTCAAGAAGTATTTCTCCCCTGTAATCACACGGTGAATATATTACCCTACTTTGGCAAAAGGAAGTAAGTGACAAAAGTGTAATTTCTCATGACAAATCTGTGTACGTAATTTACTTTGACATCAATACATGTCATTTTGATTTAAAGATTGTGTCAGGGATTTGCAAGTCCATTACTTCCCTTCATTATCAATACCAAACAGTAGTCTAGTACTTACAAATGGTGTGTTGAAAGTTTGAGGTCCATACGTCATGAATTTGTTGTTTTATGAGGAAAACTAATAACGACATGTTACCAGAATGTTGTTCTTTCCGTGAGTTTAAATTTTGCTCAAATTGCAAATCGTGGTTATGTGTACTGTCGCAAGACCATGCGGAGCACACTGATTGGTTAAAGGTATTGGCTAACATTTACCACAGTTAAAAAAAATCTGAGCTACATGATTCCCCATGCTACTATTGTCTTTGATAAGGTCTAAAAATGACGTCCTGAAAAAATTGTATTTCGAAATGATAATTTAGTGCTTTAAAAAAGTGAAAATCGTAAGTTGATTGGATTCACCTGCCCATTTTCTCCCATAGACTTACTGTGTGTACACCTACGCTATTTAACTCGCCCCAAGTTTTGTTTATTCATGCATAACTTGCCATTGGCAGTGTAAATTTCCAAACTTTTTTTTATTCTAGGGTATTTATTTGTCCATATGAACACTACTACCGTATGTAGTTCAAATATCAAAATTTGACAATTTTTTTAAATTGAAGCTCCACAATGTTAGCCTATCACTTTAAACAAAATATAGGAGCTATAGAAACGCAGTTTTAGTAGAATTATAGTGACCGTTAGACTCTGATTTGATTTTTTTTTCTAGCGAGAGAAAAATTCCTACCATAGAAGGCACACTAAACAGTTTTTGTTTTTCAGTCGCATTTATCAAATTCTAGGTCATTACTGACCCCCAGATTTCACAGACATGCCCTTCATCAATAGCCTAAGGGCATGGATTATCTTTTCCTGGTCTGCGGGGATGTTTGCAAATGAGATCCACTGCCTTTCAATATCTTTGCAAAGTTTGACCGAAGGTACAGAGTGCTTCGGATGTTTCAAAAACATCATTAACTCAAATTTGAGTAAATTTCACTTGCTTCCTCTTGCCAATATCATCCTAATCCTGAGAGAGCATTTGAGAGCGTTTGAAATGGACCCAGCCCAAGGTATCTCGCACTTAGTGTACTACAACCTAAGTGAGATTTGACTGTGATAAAATTCTGACTCGTGATAAAGAAAAAGAACAGCATTTTTGAAATCATTCACATCCTCTGACAAGTTTATGCCCACATGTGGACTTGCTGCTGTGTGAATCCCAACTCAGTGTAATGGCAGAAGTCACAAATATAAGTATTTGTATATCATTCAGAGAAGTGAAAAATGTGAAACAGATGAAAAGCAAAATGTTGCTTTTTTTTAGTGCTTTAACATTTCATGCAAGAGACCTTTTTGAAAGGTAATGCAAAATTGTATTGATTTGAGAAAAAAAATTATGTGTATAGTGAAATAAATTATTTTCATCAGATACAAACTATTCAGACTATCTTGGGTGTATATGTGGGCATGTGTGTGTATGTGTGTGCATGTGTATGTTTGTGTGTGTGTGTGTGTGTGTGTGTGTCTGTCTGTCTGTAAGCACCTCCATATGAGGACACAAGTGTACACTCTACATACCAACCGAGGAGAAATTGCAAATCAATGACAGTCCTTGATTTGTACGTAGTTCAAACTGGTGGAAGTCGTGTCCTCGTTTGTATAGTTCTGTACTATGTCCTGGAGTGATTGGTGGTGGTTACAAGTGTGTGTACAATGTGTGTTTGTGTTTGCCTGTGCGGTGTTCACCAGTGCGAGTGTGTGTATTTGTGTGTTTGTCTATGTGTGTGCATGTGTTTGCCTGTGTATGTGTTTGCCTGTGTTTTTCTGAGTGTGTGTGTGTGTTTGCAGTGTGTGTGCATGTTTGCCTGTATTTTTCTGAGTGTGTGCATGTGTTTGCCTGTGTGTGGATGTTTGGCTGTGTGTGTGCTTTTGAGTGTGTGTGTTTGTGTGTGTGTGTGTACTTGTATTCCAATCTAGTTCGACAAGTTGCTTGTACCAGCTTTTGACAGATTATTGCCTTGTTTCCAATTCATGAACTTAAGTCCCCATTTTCATACTAACACCTTGCTGGTACCCGTACACCCTCCCATATTTTTCATGGCAATTTCTGTACTTAAAATTTGTTGTCTACACATTTTTATATAATGTACTTTGTTCATAAGGTATTCGTTTCAATACTTGTTTATATAATTCACAGCTGGATTTTCAAGATAACCAAAAAGTTTCTTTAATAGTACATGTACTGTGTACCTGTAGCCTTCACACTCTGCACTCAACCATCATGCACAAAACAATAGTAGAACACACTGGTAACTCTAAATAAATAATCACATGCATTACATAGATAGGTTTTTATCAAACGGTATTTATTGACAATACCATTTCAGATAGTTTGTTACATTTTTTTTCTCAGTTCACATGAACCATATGAATCAAATGTGCATCATCTTGACACTTAGTAATTTCCAATATTACTATCAATATATATCAATAAGTCAGATCTCATTCAAGCTATAAAATACACCCATCACATCACATTTTCACACAATTTTGATAAAACCCTTAAATAATGAGAATTAAATGAGAAATAATGAAATCCTGAGCTAATCAAAGTGAGGATAATGTCTACATTTAAGGTGCAAATTAACAGATCTGTTTTGCACACTGCAATCATTTTTGCACAAATTTGATCCAGTTATGGATGATACAAATAATTGCAGTGTTCAAATAAAATGTCAGATTCATACCTCCTACATTATTGTGTTTTTGTGCTCAGTGACATGATTGGGAGAAATAAATTACGCCTTTAGAACCAAACTGTTTGAAAGATAAACCAAATGTACACCAGCTGGAGTGGATCTCCTGGCTGTAAGGATTTGTCTTGAGTTTGTTTCCTTAAAGGGAGAAGGCACCGGCAACTAACAGGCATAAGTTAAGAAAACATTTGAGTTCTTGCCAACCAATCAGATCGCACGTACACATTGCTGAAACCGACCAAGCATGACAGATGCATGCCACCCGACGTGTGTTAGTCACGCCGTAGTAATGTATGCACTGTTTGAATCGATAAGCTCCTCCCCCCTATGACTGTTTCTGCAAGTTTATCTTAAGATAAGACTTGCAAAGACATAAAATAAACACAAATTAACTAATTTATAGGGCCTTGCTGAGTGTGAGTGTCATACAGTAGCCCTTATTTAGGCTGCCTGTATCACCATATACCATAATTCCCACAATACTCTCAAGTTGCCGGTGCCTTCTCCCTTTAAGGAGAATCAAGCATGAACAGGCCAGTAGTTTGATTTTATTCGGGCACGATAGATTTAATCCCAACAGAAGGCTACATTACAAATTTGTCTATTACAGGGCATACTGATGGACATTATTTTAAAATGAGTCAACTTTTGACTACAAAATTTTCACAGTAGAATCTCTGCATAGTTTACTTTATTCTAGAATAGTTTTTAGCCCAAGTTGAGGACTACCCCCAATCATGTCATTTACCTTGAAAGGGCAGTGACATGATTGGTAGAAACAAAAAAATGTCTCTTGAACCAAACTGGTTTAAAGATATACCAATGGATGCACCAGCTGGATTGTATATCCTGACTGGAAGGATTTATCATGAATCTGTTTACCTAAGCCGAATCAAGCGTGAACATAGTTTCTCTCGTGCCCCGATAAAAATACCTCCTATAGAACCCTACACAACAGATTTGTCTATCACAAGGCATACAGATGGAATTTATTTTAGAACGAGTCAACTCTTGACTACAAAATTTTCACAGTGGTATTCTTGCACAGTGTACTTGATTCTAGAATAGTTTCACCCCAAGTTGATAACTACCCCCAATCATGTCATTTACCGTTAACTAGTGTGTTTGTTTCTTAACAATGAATAATTTGATAAGAGGGTGTTTGCAGAAGTTGAGTGTTTAATGGAAGTCTATATTTCATATACTGAATGTAGCTTTCACCCACTGACTGCTTAATTTGATGGAGTCCATGAATACTGTAACTCCATACATTTCAAATGACATCTGATCTGATCTGCTCATTTCTTTCACAAACCCTTTCATTGATATGCATATTAAGAATAAGAACAAAATCATTCATATTTCATTCTTAAATTACAATAGAAAATGTTATTTTTTGATAGGGTGCCGTCATTTATAAGAATATACTTGGTTAAAGTTTCATTACAATGACAGTCATGAACATGGGATAAAATCAATTATACATGTATTTGAATACACCATAAATGCTATTTAAATGGGGACTAATACACAAACCTGAGGTAACTTAGTCAGTGCACTCTCGTTATAAAGAAGTCCTTGGGACCCATGAAATTGTTTTATAATGAAATTTCTAGGTACATTAGAGTTGCAAAAAACAATAAAATTCAAAAGAAATCTAAACTATGGGACCAGATATTTTACTTCTTTTTAATGAAATGTTGTTATATCAGTGTTCTACATGTATATAATGAGAGTGCACGGCATACACTCCATACATTTCACACAAATCATTTCTCTAACCCTTTTGATGATATACAAATAATGAACACAATCATTTATATTCTATTTTTAAACTATAAAAGATAATGTTATTCTTTGATAGGGTGCTTTCATTTGTAATTGTATCAAGTACAGGTACTAGTTTCCTTACAAACAATGCCAGCCATGCTACTACAATATACACACAAGATAAAATCAAGTATATTTGAATACACCATAAATAATAGTTAAATGGGGACTGATACATAAAACTGAGGTAACCTATTAGGTGTTCCACTAGAATGCTCATAGCATCCATCCCTGAAAATAAAGAGACTCTAAAGTCATATATCATTCATAATAATAATACTCTTGCAAGTGCAAGAGTTTTATCTGAAGTAAATAATCCTTCTGAGGCTCTATTATTACATCATCCTCATCCTCATCCTCATCATCATCATCATCATCATCATCCTCCTCATCATGTTATCATCATCATCATCATCATCATCATCATCATCATCATCATCATCATCATCATGTTATCATCATCATCATCATCATCATCTTCATCATGTTATCATCATCATCATCATCATCATATCATCTTCATCATCATCATCATCACAGTCATCATCATCATCACAATCATCATATCATCATATCATCTTCATCATCATCATCATCACAGTCATCATCATCATCACAATCATCATATCATCATATCATCTTCATCATCATCACCATCACAGTCATCATCATCATCACAATCATCATATCATCATATCATCTTCATCATCATCATCATCACAGTCATCATCATCATCACAATCATCATATCATCTTCATCATCATCATCATCATCATCATCATCACAGTCATCATCATTCACGAGAACACATTAACACACTTTTTTTTTTCCAAGCCAACAACAGATTTATCTGCCTACAGCATTTACAAGTTTCTCAATTGTTTAGACCATAAAAAGAGTGAATTCGAGTTAAAAACATAGTGTTTAGTCACAAATGGATAGGTCAGAACAAAAACACAACATTGAAGGCTTTGAAGAAGTATTAAAAAGATAAGTTACCGCCTAGAATTTGACTACCAAAGGTCCAATTATGTCTTCTTGTCGTTAAATTGTGAAGCAGAAGGCACACAAAGGGTTGAAATCAAAATTCTAAAATAAACTTTAAAACATAGGATACTAAGCTTATTTATTAACCTACTGGCCATTTCCACAGCTCTATGGGATAGCACCTTTCCACCTTATCTACAGGTATAACTTTTTTTATTCATTCAAATTTACTGGCGTTTACATCAATCAAAATGCTATTTAGAGAAAGTCTTTAAAAAAAAGACAAAACCCAACTGAAGTGTACACTACATTGTGTACATAAGTGAAGAAAATCACACATGCCTTCATGTCTATTACATAACTAGGCTTGCTGCAAATAGACCCTTCTCGAAACATTCCCCTATGCATGGTGTACTATTTGCATGATTAGTATTCACTAACCATCATATCAAAATTACAATAATCACACACATTTAGCTTGCAGACTACTCAGATTGTACACTTTCAATAGAAATAAAATCCATTTCATTTCATAAGGAAATCTCCAGATGATTTTTAGATTTGCTTGTCTAGTTGTACTAATAACCCATTGCCTCTGAGATTCTGTAATACCCATAGAATTAATACATGGCACATCCAGGTCTTGTAGTCAACAGGTTAATTACAATGGACACAGTTTGAAAACTTATCATGACTGGAAGGAGATATCACAACACTTTATAACTTTTTAACCCTATATTAACTGGGAGGGGTCAATTTGACCCCCCCTCGACGAATTTTGCGACCATGCCGCCGCACAAAATTGTTTGATCGCGTCGCTCACTGACTTTTTACTTTCAAGTCCTGCGCATCTTTTGAGACCATTTTCGCGAAAATCGGACGTACCGTTACGACGCTGCGCGACTTTTTATACATGCATGTCAACCCCAAAATCGCCCAATAAACGTGATTTCGTGTACAAAATCATGGAAATTGGTGTTTCAGCCCCAAAATGCCAATAAATTGTATGATTATTTTTGCTTTACTGGTTGCAAATGAATTAATCTATGCTGTTTATGATTTTGCAAAGTGTCGCCAACAAATTTCATCGAAAAACAATAGAAAACAAAAGGTCGAAAAAACAAGGAAATCGTAAGAAATTCACAAAACAATAAAATACATAAGAAATTAATTGCCCAATCTGCGCAAATTTTTTTGTAGATAATTGTGAGAAATGTCAGAATGAATATTTTCAGTTCACGGCAAAAGGAATATATGTATTCTACTAGCTATTCAAGTGAGTTATGGGCGAAGTACATAAATTTCATGCCTTATTTGCCAATTAATGAATTACTTAAAAAATAAAAAATAAAAATTTTTGCGAAATTTTCTATGGCAGCTCGTGTGTTTGCATCGCGCTCTATGCGCATGCAAATTTTCAAAGCGGCGATCGCCTTCGGGCGGCCGAGATCCTGAAGGGGGGGGGTCAAATTGACCGCGCCCCGCCCCCCAGTAAAAAACCTGGTCTTGAACTAAGCCCAGTTAAATAGGGTTAAAGGGAATGAAACCCATGCATCTTCTTGACTTCAGAAAATACAGAACAATACAAGAGGGAAAATAGTGAAACTTTGAGTAAAATTTGGTTGAACAGTTCAAGAGTTACGAATGTTTAAAGTTTATTTAATTGTCATTATGGAGGATCCTTAAATTGGCAACGCTATCCATTTTTTTTTCTTTTAGATGAAAGTTTGGAGAACTTAACATTGGATTTGTACACAAATTTTCACAAATTTGCTATCAGTTGAGAAAGTAACTAAATTCTTTCCAAACAACATGTAGAATCATTTTTGCTGACATACTTGCACAACAAGGAAACAGAGCAAATTGAATATTTGATAAAAATGAGAATACATGAAAAATTTTATACAAATTACAAAACCAATGGGGAGTTCTCCACACTGTCATCCAAAAAGGTGGTAGAGTTGCCTATTTAAGAATCCTCCACAACAAGGACTTAATACACTGCAAACAATCATAGCTCTAGAACAATTAACCAAATTTTTGCAAACTTTCACTTATTTCTTTCTTGCATTGTTCTGTATTCTCTGAATGCAGGAAGATGTCTGGGTTTTATTCCTCTTAAATGGATAGCACTGAACAAGCTCCTCATTACAATACATACTTTAGCAGGTCAAGAAACAGAATGAAAGATGAAGGAATACAGAAATTTGACATGGCTGAACTGGTTGCGTAATGGAAATACATTGCCATATAATTGGAATTTGTGAGTCTACTGTGTCAGCATGCTTTGTTCAGCATTATTATTTAATGACCTGTCAATTAAAGACGCTATATAACACTGTGGAAGACACGTTCAAAAATTGTCGAACTTTGCTATCTGACATATCTGACAGTGTTTGAATGGACAAATAAACACCCTAGAACACAAAAGTTTGGACAGTTATGCTGTCACTACATGTAGTACAATATGTGCAGATTCAAATTGGCACATTAATTTCCTATCGGGCGATAGGAAATTCTGCAACACAGCAGTCTATGGGGGAAAGCTGGAATGGTCTCTCAATGATTTTTACTTGTTTAAAGCACTTACTTATCATTTTAAACTGCAATTTTTTCAGGGCTTCATTTTTAGACCATGTCAGAGACACTGGTAGCATGGGGAATCATGCAGCTCAGATTTTTTAAACTGGAAACACTGTTACACAGTGCCTTTAAAGTACTGGTATTCGCATTATGAAAAGTCTCTGCTTCCTCAACACGGGTAATGCATAACTGCTACCCGTGTTGTCAAACCCCACATTTTAATCCTTGCCCCCCTGGGGCTTTTCCTTCTTGCTGTAAAATACTGAAGCTTTTCACACAAAACCTAATCCTTTTAATTGTCTGACTGAAGCAAATTCAGGTAGAGCAAATTTCATTTCTACTGATCTTGAGCCAAATTTTACTGAAGAGGCTACTGATTTGCTAACTGTACACATAAATTAAACTTTGAACAACAAATCGTCCAAGAAATAAAGGTTTTGTGAACATTTTAATAGGAATGGTCTGTGTATACTGGACTCTCCCTGTCCTACCAAAACAAAAAACAAAAACAAAACAGCAGGTGCACTCTGTGAGCTTAGTGAATTAGGAGCTGAAGGGATTTGCTGCACTCTGTTGACATTTCCAAGATAATGATCTCCTGGTAGAAAAGAAATTTGGGGAGTAAAAGAGAAGCGGAGAATTTTTCTCATGTACTCCTAACCCTAACCCTAACAATTCCCAAAATGTGTACATCAATATTTGCTTCAACCCATTGGAGAATATAACATGCATTCTCCATAGACCCAAGCACAAGATATCTCGTTCTTAGTCTCCCACAGGTTAAGTACTACCCAGGTAAAACATATTAAAATCATCTGGAGATCTCCTTTAGCAGTGCGGAAAGCTTTCATCATTTTGAAAGAGTAATCAAATTCTGCACATTTGTATAAATTTATGTTTTCCCCCTGCTCTTCCTACAAAAATGGAAGAACTCACGATATCCAAAGAACAGCTTACCCTTGGCAAACTACAATTCTATCACAATCTTAAATACCAACACATTATGGTCTGATAAGGCTATGGGTCTTTCGTCTCCAAACGACCCAAAAACGAGTTGAACATAACTCGTACATGGGTCATGTCGCAAAATGGCTGGTTGCTTGTCTGTTTACACCGGCACATGAGGTACATTTTCGACTTCTCCACAGTGAAGCGCACTGGTTTGAACTCTGTCTTACGGTGGGCACCATCACAAAAAGGCTGTACAATAATGGAGAAAAATGAAAATGATAAATGGGTCAGTCCAAGGGAATGGGTAAAATACAGCATGTCTATGTAACAGAGGTATGAGCTTAGCTTTTCACACCAAAGGCCAACTTATCTTTAGATAATTTTTGATGGAGTTACTGTGTTCTAGATACTAGAATCATACCTGCTTCAGTTGGAAATCTGTAATAGACTTTTCTTTGATATTAATATAAAAGTTCTGTTTTTACCTCTGTAGAGACAGTAATTTTCTGTTTCAAAAAACAGCCTTTTCCATTTCAAAAAATGGCCTTTCCATTTCAACAAAACTGGAATTCCGTTTCAACTTACTGTACCTTAAAAATGGAAATTATCTTCTGCCATAGACTCTATATACTTCAAAATCCACAAGTCCATTTCAATAGAACTTAATACTAATATGCACATTGTTTTGCTGCCATCTCTGTGCTTTTGTTTCAATTTTTTTCTAATTTCCGTTATAAATTTCATAGTTTTCTCTGTCAAAATGCGAAAATTGGAAAAAAAAACAATCATTGATAACTCACTTTCCATTTCAAGTGATCAATTCCGTTAATTCTGTTCGTTTTCCGTTATCGTGGAAAATCACTGTATCCACCTCTGTAACATGTACATGGAAATCACATAATATACAGGCGACTCTCGTTATAACAAAGTCCTTGGGACCCGCAATTTCCTTTTGTTGTATCGAAGTTTTGTTATAACCAAACTATGAAATTATATAAAGATATATCTAGACAATAATTTTGGGGGGCTGAATTTCTACTTCGTTGTAGCAGTAATTTTGTTATAACTGTGTTCTTTAATAATGGGACTGCACTGTATTAATGCAAACTTCTATGTACCTGTATGCAATTTTAATATCAAGGACTTTGAACATACTTTGTTACACTTTTTAGGCTATTAGTATTATTGGTAAATGTTACTTGGCTGAAACTGAAGTGCAGTTTCTCATTTATCACAAAAGTTGACCCAACCCCATGGACTGTCAAACCAAATGCTATGAAGTAGGGTGGGGAGTTGAGTATCTGGACACCTAATTTTCTAAATTTTTCTGGATATGTTGCCAAAAAACGTAACTTTCAAATGATAAATTTCAGTATTTTCATGAAAAATCAAGATTCATGGGAAGAAAAATAGATGCTGCCTCCCCAGATTCTGTTAGCAACTTTGCGCGATGGTTACCCAACGCGTGGTGTCCTGGTACTCAACCCGTCCGGAAATATAACCTCTCATAATACTATACACTGTACAAAAATAACATGCATGCAACAAAACCTCCTGGAGTGAATCGGGCCTGCATACCTTTCAAAGTCCAGTGCAAACCACAAAAACAAAAGTTATTTACCTGTTTTTTGCTGAGTCCACATAAACACCAGGCGTACTTCTTTCCAGCTTCCAGCTTAACCATTGTAGGAACCATCTTACTAATGTATGTCCCTTTTGGTCCGACTTTTAAATGGCGTACCTGCATGTATAAATAGAGACCACAGCATTTACAAAAAAAGAAATGAAGGTCTACAAGGCAAGGTTCACCCTGACGACAAGTTGGTTTTAATAAAAGCAGAAAAATGAGAGAAAGATATAAAAGAACAGCAAATTTATTCTGCATATAAAAGAGAGTTTGGAGAAAATTCACCTAAGTATAACAGAATTATGAAATTTCAAAGTTTTCAATTTGTGACGTCACATACGAGCAGCTCCCCATATGATATGTAGTACAAATTCCATAACGTGCTGTTTTCTCTGAAATTTGAAAATGATTTTACCTGTGCTTTCAGCACATTATCAGAAACATTATTTCATACAGGCTTCTATGAAAAAAAATCATTTAATAATCATGAATCATTAACAAATGAGAATTTATGGACTTTATATTACATTACATATGGGGAGCTGTTCGCATGTGATGTCTCAAAATTAAAACTTTGAAACTCCATAATTCTGTTATTCTTTGATGGATTTTCGCCAAACTTTCATTAATATGTTTCTCTCTATTTTTTTTTTTTTTTTGCTTTTATTAAAACCAACTTGATGTCAGGGTAAACCTTGCCTTATTAACCCTTCATTGTCAAGGGCACAATCAGATGGTTTCTAATTTACTAGACATAAAAGTCAAGAGAATTCCATGCAACAAAGGACAGAATAGAATGCATTTAAATGCACAAGTTTACTAGTTAATTTGTATGCATACCTTACACAAAAGTTGTCCCTAACGGCCTGAGAGCTTGGCCGAGGCTTGCCCAACATAGCTAGCAACAAGTTGCCAACAACTAATGTGTAAGTTGGATTCCACATATTGAAATGTATTCATTATGAACAGTCTTATGGAATAGATGCACCTTCAAGTTTATCATTTTCTCTTTTGTTTTGGCGCCATATTCGTTCCAATCTCTTATAAGCTGGTCCATTTTGTTTTGCTTAACTGATTGAACTAGGGCTGAGTCATTAAGGTTTTTGGGTGAAACGTTTCAAATTGCCATAAAAACGTTTCAAACCGTTTACACTTAGTTGTAATTTATGGGTTCTTATATTGAGTATAACAATAAAGTACACTGGTATAGTAATCCGTTGGGTAACAAAGCATGCCCCAGGGGCCCCATGGGCTGTCACAGAGTGGTCTGTCAGCTTTATGTGAAGAGGTAATAAAACATAAATGTCACTACTGACCTTAACATCACACTATACAATATTGTGCATTGCAATGTAATGATAGGGAAAAGGTTCAATTCTTGAGGAATTATAATTTTTCATACATACTTTCCGTGACAGTATAGGGAGGCAAGTTGATGTCAACATGCAGTGTTTTCAACTTCTCTCTCTCCAGGTCTTATCAATTTAACTTACATGTATGTTGTGTATAGACTAACATTTCAGTTTTATGAAGGCAACTTGTGACCTTGTCTGGAGACTGACAGAAAAAAACATGTCTGGAATTATAAGAGTGAGACAGATAGTGGTAATAGGTCTGTGTGTGGCAGTCTGTATTTTTTTTTGAAGAGATTTTAGTTCTGATAACATGATTACAAAGTGGAAACACAGCAGTTGGGTATTTTCACAAAAATTGAGGTCATAAAACCTTGGCCCAAAGGCAATAAAAATGGAGACAACCCCATAGTAACTGGTATTTTCCCATATGTTGATGATTAAGGGTTTAAACGGATTGTAAAATTGCAAAACGTTTTGCTTTTTAACGTTCGTGTGAACGTCGTTTAAACGTTTTGACTCAGGGCTAGATTGAACATATGTTTAATATAAAACTTGTGCTCATTGTTTATAATGTTTGTCAGTTTATTCTTTGTATTTTGTTGTAGGGCCTCCACGGAAAACAGTGCTCAACCACTGATGGAGCTACCCTGCTGAAAAAAAGCATCATCATCATCATCATCATCATCATCATCATCATCATCATAATAATAATAATAATAATAATAATAATAGTAATAGTTTGAACTTTGAAGGTTCCCAAGTAAGAAACATCCATAAATTTAGTAAACTGGACTATTGTTGCAGTTTGAACCTTATATTGACCCAATAAAGATTATGGGCTACTTAGTATGGTAAATAAGTGCACATACACCATAGACACCATTGTACAATAAGTTTGACAAAATGCTACTAAATGATACATGTACAAGGTAGATGGTTTAATAAACAAGACCCAAACAGTACAAAATAAAACATAACAAGAAGAAGAACAAGAACAAGAAGTTCAAGAAGAAACACAACAGAGGGTGAGAAAGAAAAGAAAGAGGAGAAAAGGAGAAAAAGGGAGAACAGGAAGAAAATGAGAAAGGGAGAAAAAGTAATAAAGCAGGATAATACTACTATACTGGCATTCTGGCAAGTATTTATACTGTAAGAAGATTTATCTTTTTTTTGGGGGGGGGGGGTTCTTTTTTAAAATAGTGAGAATTTATTTTATTCATCTTTGTTTCTTATTCTTTTTATACATGTAAGTTCTTCTCCCCCTCTGCCTTCTTTCATTCCTTCTTCTTGAAAGAAGAAAAAAGGAAAAACAAGATTTAAAAAAAAAGATAATTTTTCTTACAGTATAATTGCTTACTAATTATCCAGTTTTTTCCCTCCTACATTCCTCTCCCTTCTTGTTCTTCTCCTCCTCCTCCTAGTCCTAGACTAAGCTCTTCTTCTACTCATCTGTTTCTTCCTTTTCTTCTACAGCATCCCCTCCTCTTTGTTTCTTCTCATTTACTCTTCACCCTTTTCTTTGCCTTTTTTTCTCCTTCCTTATGTCTCTTTTTCTCCTCATCAGTACTTTTCTTCTGTTTCTCCTCAATCCTCCTCTTTCTATTTTCATCTTCTTGGTTTATTTATTTTTCAATAAAAGGTCTGATACAAGACAAGTTACCACTTTGTAAAAACCATCCAACCCCCCCCCCCAATAAAAAAAAAAATCTGGTTGTATCAAATGGGAATGCTGTCATGGCACTCATCATTTCAAAACGACCTGAGGGAGGGGCCTGGGGGGGGGGCACTCGACTTACAAAGTGATACCTATGTGCCGCACCGAAATAAAAAATCAGGGGCTCTAGAACGGGCTTGAGTGAAAAATGGGGGTCTATGGAACTGGAGCTAAGGCTTCAGAAAACCTCAAAATGCTATGCTCTGGAACTGCACAGCGGCGAAGCTCTGGCGCTGAAAGGGCAATGCTCTGCGAAAAATCAGAAGCGAAACGGCAAATTTGGGGGTCTCTGGAACTGGAAAAATCCCAATTTTTCTGTGACTTCTGAAATTGAGATGCTCTGGAACGGAAATTTGGGCTGAAAATGGGGGTCTCAACTCAACTGCGGCACATACGTATCACACAATTATGCAAAGTTCCCCTCCCCCCCGGGGGGGAGGGATGGGGTTCTGTGTGCATTAGCTCCATATAACTAAGTTACATGTACATAACAACTGCATCCCACACCCATGACACCCAAGCCAAGGCAAGAAAAGTCAAATTAATAGTAATTACCACTCTAGTCTAGTATTGTAATTTTATACTTGCATGGCAGTGCTTTGTGGTGTCATTGCTTTGCTTGCATTGCATCATTTTATGATTTAGCAAATTGAACTTGTGTTTGTGGCAGTGGCAGCTGAGCTGAGCAGCTGAACCTGCACAGACATGATGCACAAACATGATGCAAGCTGCGGAGTACGTATGCACGCATCATCGCTGTCGCACGGCCACGGTGCACGGCGTCTGGTCAGGCATGCGACAGGCGCAGGCGAGACTGCCGAGCAGGGTTAGCTGAATTACTCACCATGAGTCGGTTCATCACAGGCAAGTGCTGAATACCCGCACTAAGTCTAGTAAGCAAACTCGCCATTTTGTCCTGTTTTCGGCTAAACTTCACGGCATGTGAAAGTGAACAAGTCGACAGTTAAATCTGCTCTACAATCTCGATCCTCTGACTCTAGCTCCTCTCCTCAGCCCCGCCTCCGACTCTCCGCCTTGTCTTGCTTGTTTATTTATCTTTGCAAATTACTGCATTATGATTCCAGTCGTTTTGATTGATGGTAGCTTGATGAGGTCTTGGTTTACGAGAAAAATTACAACAAAAATCATGAATAAAAGACTAAAAGACACACACCCGATTGCGATCGATCGATTCGGGAAGCATACGATGAGCGAAAGAAGAGGTCGGGGCGTGGTTAACTTCAACATGACGTAATTGTGAATAGTATGGAGCGCTTACCGCATGGATCATTCTAAATCAAAATAATATAATATGAGCTAAACTAGAAGTTGTTTTAAGCGAAAGTAGGGTATGTGTGTAATGTATTACTAGTATACCAGAGTGTCACGAATACGAGCTAAACTAGAGGTAGCAATACGAGCGAAAGTGTACTCAAAAGTATTGCAACATAAAATTCGTCATTGTAACACGGAGCAACTTAAACAATCTTTTTTTGTGAGCACCCCCCTGGCTTAATTGGAACCACCTCCCACCCGATATCGTAAACAGTTCATCAACTGAAATTTTCAGGAACAGAATCGAGAAAATTCATCTCCTCTACGACTAATTAGTTATCGCGCCCTCTCTCCCGCTGCACTATACCGGCCGGTCCAGCAGCGTATGCATCCAGATCCAGATCCAGACATACCCTATAAGTTGAAGGAGTCTTTCTATAATGATATCCTAATGAACTTTATTATTGGAAAATAGCAAATTATTTGAAAAGAAATCATTGAATATTCTTTCTCCTCTCTTCTCCAAGGTGGAGGGATTATTCAATGCAGGCGCACCCACGGGCTGGAACGTGAAATTAAACATTTTTTCGCATCCGTATAGGGGTGGGGTGTTTGTTAAGTCACATCAGCATATTCATTCGTTTTCATATTTCCCGTAAAAGGGTTTTGATGGATTGGAAAGACTTCCAACAAATAAAGAATGTCAATCATTACTCTAACACGGTATCAGAAAGAAGACCACATCCGGCGAAGAAGAAAGCGCCTCCTATCTTCATAAGACATTGGTAAGGAGGAATTAGGCTAATTAAAGATGATGGCCTTCTCTTCATATCATTATATCTAATGTAGGCCTACTGAAAAGTCGCATAACAGTAAATTTTACGATGTTTGCAACAGTAAACCGCCTTTTTTGAGAAAGAATAATAAATTATAAGTCTTGTCTAAAATATGGGGCGTATCCTCCTTACCTGCACTGATTTTACAAATCATAGATAATATGAAGTAAACCTCAAAATAAACATAGTAACATTATAGTACTGGTACTAAACTACGTACCTATCGAAATATATAATTATAATTGATAACATTTATTCAGAAAATACTGTATGAAAACCTCTGAATTCTCCAAAATTCCAACTACTAGGATCGAACTGCCAACCAATCAGCTCACAGAGCTTTGTTATGATACCCGTCCATCAAGACCACGTGTATTTTAACCAATCATAATTAACAAAGAGTTTCCCGCGAAAAGGGGACGTAAATAAGTAAACACATAAGATTATCCCAATTGGGGACGAGTATCGATGATCAGAGAATTTGTGTTCTGATATTCTCGTAAATTATAATATATATATATAGCAAAAGAAACATTACAGTTGTATAGTAATTTATACCTTCTATTGAACTGTCGTTCAGTTTTGTTAAATCGTCTGCTATACTTCTCATAAAATCACTCACAAAATTTGCAATCTAAGAATTTTGACTCGGCAGAGGATTCATGAGTTCATGAATAATGTATGAGTAGAGTTTGACAAAAAATAGTGCCATCACAACTACAAGTCGAGGAGACGCGACACTTCTGAGTATATAGGGAGGGTATGTGTGTTATATACCAAAGTGTCATAAATATGAGCCAAAATAAAGGTTGTATGAGTAATATAAGCCGGGTGTGTGTTATACCAAAGTGCCATGAATATGAGGGTAGTGACCCCCAAAAAAATTTATCGAAATCCCAGGTCCAAAACATGATTTTTTCCGGTCACGCCAGCCACCAGCGTCAAAACCATTGGATTTTTCGGTCAGCGCCAGCAGTCCGATAAAACTCGCTCAGCGGGGCTGGGGGGGGGGGGGGGGGAACCGGAAAAAAAAAACTAATCAACCGTCCAAAATAAAATCACATTTCTCCTTTCATTTTCATATTATATTAACATTTTCAAACACCCCCCTTTTGGACGGAAAAGGGGGTGTTTGGGTTTAACCCCTTTTGCAAAAGGGGGTGTTGAACACCCCAAGAAACATGATAAATACGAACTGAAGTAGGTTGTATGAGTGAAAGTAGGGTATTGTGTGTGTATTACCAGAGTGTTATGAATACGAGCTAAAGTACAGGTAGTATGAGCGAAAGATACAAAATAGAGGTTGTATGAGCGTAGGCCGGGTATGTCTGTTATACCAAAGTGACATAGATACAGCTCTAAAGAATAATAAGAACTAATAAGGATCTGCTTAAATTTTGTCCCAGAAATCCCGTTTATACAAAAAAAACCCTTAAAATCCAACTTATTACCGTGAGAAAATGTTCAAGAAATTTTAGAATTTAGACAAGCCAAAAAAGTTATTATAATAGAAAATTTGATGAAAGAGAATCAAATATTAAATACACGTGTAAAGTGATAAACAATCTTTTGTATAAGAATAACTCTAACAAAAACAAACTGACAGCACCTCTATTTTTCATTTAATGATTTTTTTTTTTATAAATGCTGGTAATATTCCGAATCGCAGATTACTAAAACAATCAAAATAAACACTAAACATTTTTTAAAACCAATAATAAAAAAAAAACTTTATTTGATCTTGTTAATATACAATTAAACAATAGAAGTCACTGGATTAAAGCAAATGGACTAATTTTAAACATTGACAAAACTAATTATGCAATATTTGGAACTAGAACAACAAATGATTGTAATTTAAACCTATACTATACAAGTAAAATATACTAAGTATCTAATATAAAAATATAATTATTATCATGGTACATGTTTCCTCATCTTCATTTATGTTAATTTGTCACTGCGTTATTTTTCTTATGTTGTAGTTAAAGGAGTCATTTTTAAAGCCTTCATGAGCTTTATTTGACTCCGCAAATATGTACATATCAATTATCTTTTGATCAAATTTGTAATGTTTTTATATTTTGCTGAAAGTGGAAATAAATGAAATGAAAAAAATGAAATCAAATGAATTTCTTAAATATGATCTAAGGTAGAGGTTAAATGGGCGAAAGTAGGGTATATGTGTGTTACACCAGTGTGTCATAAATACGAGCTAAAGTAGAGGTAGTATGAGCGAATTGGGTGCGTGTGCATTTATATACCAGAGTGTCATAATTTTTGACACACTGGTATATAACTCATAAATACGCTAAAGTAGAAGTCAAGGGCGTAGGCTGGGGGTGCACTGGGTGCACGTGCACCCCCCCCCCGGTGGTCGGAGCCATAGGAGTTCCACCCTAATACCCTTAAAACCCAAGTTTAGTTTTGGGGATTTTTTTTTTATTATTATTTGAAAGCTTTATGCCCAGAGGTCATATCACACCAATATCAGATTCTGAATATCTTTTGGGTTTTTTTAAAAATTAATTAATGAAAAATCTCGGGGGGGGGGACCCCGAGATTACTGGGTACCCCGAGATTTTCGACTATGTTTTACATTATAGCAGCCAAAGGGTTAATAAGGTGTTAAGGTTATCCGAGTTATACCTCATCAGAAAAAGCAGACTGTCCCCCCCCCCCCTCGAGACTTTTCATTAATTAATTAAAAAAACGGAGGATATTCAGAATCTGTTATTGGTGTGATATTACCTTTGAGCAGAAATCTTTTAGATAAAGATAAATCCCCCAAACTAAACTTGGCTTAGCTTGTATTTATGACACTTTGGTATAATAAACACAAACCCATCTAGTAAATTAGCGCTTCATACTATTCACAATTACGTCACGATGCTTTAAACCACGCCCCGACCTCTACTTCCGCTCATCGTTTGCTTCCCGATATCGATTGAGAGCGTGCGCCCGATCATCATGTGAAAATTAACATGAACTTCCGGTTCACAGGGAAAATATCGGGCGCTGGCATAGCAACAAAACAGTAAACCCGCATAGGACCAACGTGAGGAAGAAGAAAGTTGCGGAATTTCTAAGCCTTGATTTTGTCGATACCGTCTTTTGTTTGCTGTAATTTCACGTTAAAAAGACAAATATGAGTTCAAGACAAGTACTCCAAGGTAATATACTCGTTTTATTTGACGTAAATTAACAATATTTACTTCGTTGTTACAGACTGTCGCTGCTGTAGCGCTAGCGGACCCTAACTCCAGTGTATTTCTCGCCTGCGCGACGGCGCGGCAGTGCTGCACTGCTCGCTGGTGCATACCATGCATGCAGCTGCAGGAAAGCCCAACTTTAAACTGAGATGAGAAAACATTATATGAGATGAGAAAACATTGTATTGAGAGATGTAACCACTGTGCACAGTAACCTACCAGTTTTTTGTAAATGATTCAATTTGTTAAAAAAAAAACACTGGTTGACTTTTTCAGCAGTAGGGGCGCACGCTCGT
>JZLH01S0424495.1:2278-13160 GCA_001188425.1 Eucidaris tribuloides
TGAAAATCATAAATGCGTCCCATTTTTGTAACGATCTAAACACGTAAGTGTTTAGGTGTGAAAAAATGTTTGTTGTCGGGGTTTATCAACAACTTAACACTTAGGCCTAAACGTGTTTATAATTTTGCAACGTGTTCAAGCTATAGTGAACCGAAGTGTTCCAGAAATAAACACAAAGTAATATCCGAAGGTGATACACAAGGGCGTAGGCTGGTTTGGGCATGGGGAGGTGCACATCTTGGCGAGGTGGAACGGGGAGGTGCACATCTTAGGGAGGTGGAACTAAAGTTGAGAAATCGGTCGTTGAAAGCAGAAAAGGTGGTGGAAATTTCTTTTTGCTTGCCAGGGGCGGAACTCCTATGGCTCTGCGGGGGGGGGGGGTAGGGTGCACGTGCACCCCCCAGCCTACGCCCTTGATACGCGGAATTTCCAGATAAACATGTTCATTAGTGTTACAGAAAAGTGTAGAAAAGTGATTAGTATTTTCACAGTGTCGCGTCACTGCTATGCCGTGGTGGGGGCGTGGCCCCAAAACACATGCACCCCCGTCAGAAAAAAATTATGGATACGCATACTTGTGTGATAAAGGAACTACGTATTGTTATTGTAATATATGATTATTATAACTTGTCGACTCTATATTCACTTATTGTATTATTTTAAGTTATTCAAAGCTTTTCCTTGTATTTTGTTATATTTTTGTTATGTATTCGGAAATGAAAATGAAATGAAATGAAATGAAATGTAATGTAATGAAATGAAATGTGCTGGCATTATAATTGCAATACCAGATTATTTTCATTCTAATTTTATTTTCATTTTGCTTGCATTTGCATTAAACATTAAAACAGTGAATGAAAGTGAACACGCGTGTGGAATTGTGATTGTTATTATCATGTGTGACACGGCGGCCCCCAACCCCACTGATGTGATTACAAAATAGTTTACAAAAATGTCTTCCGTCTTTCACTTTTGGCTTGACATTGGTATATTTCTTAAACAAGTTGATTTTTAACTTTATCGACAAACTATATAAACAATAAACAATGATAACAACTGGTTATACGAAATGATTATACGAAAGTATGTCTAATTGTTTACTTAGTCTGAAATACGACCGGATGACAAATAATAATAATAATAATAATAATAATAATAAAAAATCCATAAACCCTGTTCAACAATCATCATAGTCATACACAAGTTCACGAATCGGGTGTGTATGATGATTCATTGCCAGCGCTGACGTAATTTTAGGGCGGATCCAGGATTTTGAAACAAGAGCTCGGTCGCGGATAAAAAAAGGGGTTACGTTGCAAGTAGGCCCTATTCGTCTCAGCTGAAAAAATAATTAACTTTCCAATAGACCTACAGTTTTTTTTTCAATTCTCAATTTCAACGCTGTATTCTCGTTTATTTATATCAATCGAGGCATAACAGGCCTACTTCGAAATTCTTTTTTTAATTGCATGCATGAGTTGCAACGTTTGACAATCTCCCTTTTCCACATCTTTACTCAGCAGGGGTCTGTTTCATCAATGTCTCTCCTAAAAGTCTCTCCTAACTCCCAGAACGTCCGAGTCGCTCCTAGCTTGGGAGAGGCTTTCAAATAACGTTGGAATCCATTTCATGAAGTCGCTCCCAAGTTAGGAGCGACTTTAATTATTTCAATCGTCATGTTCGAGCCTAAACTAATTAGCATAATGTTGACAACATAAATCTTATGAACGTCCACTCGAGTAAATTTTCGGCAGCTGAGCTCATTTTCATCTACGTATTTTACTTTATCTTTCGGTGAGTACATCAGAATCAAAATTTATTACTTGTAAAGTAATTTTGTCTACCTTGTTGGCATATTTCACTCTCTCAAGTCTCAAGTAAATGTAAACGCAATTACAAATTGAATGTTCACCCGTCGCGCGGGGCTTCGCGAGAGGTTCTTTCAGTCCCATATATTCTATTTTGTGTTTGCGTGGAATATCGTGCGTAAAACGTAGCGCCGCCGTGCAACATGCGACACGCGACAGCGATGTGTGTACGAATACTGTGCATGTATTATGTATGTCATACTCTTCTTTCCACCAACATGGGACTCTTAGTCTTGGAAGCTTGACTCTGTCTCTGTCATATGGGGACAACTCTGTACTTTTGAGTTTTGTGAAAGTATTGTGAAAGTTTTGTGAAAGCCATTTTTATAAATTGTGGCACGAGAATCCAGAACATGCAGAATGTCACTGACACTGTCACTGCTCTGAAAATGGAATTGACTTAAAAAAAGTTAGATCTAACGATAAATACACAGCACCGCTGGCCTGCCAGGCAGCGGATGCAACTGCTACCATGTTGCTTGCGTGGTTTGCGACACCGGTCCGAGGTGAGTTTGTATTGCGGGGCTTCTTCCCACAATCACGGTACGGCCATGTTTTATGGTTATGTAATGTATATATGTTTTCCTACTCAATTAACGGAATCCAAAATTAAAAAAAAATCGTATAACTCACCAAAATCCGGAGATTTTGTTGTGCTTTTGTAATCCACTGCCCGTTGTATTAGCTATGGCGAGTCGTCGCGCAGTGATTTCTTGGTAATGTAATCGGCACGCATGCGCAGAACTGTGGATTCTGCGAAGCTTGCCATTTGAATCCCGGCGAAAATTTATATTCTCAGATGCCCTAGAGGGGAAAAACCCCACATCAAGCAACTCATATGACTCTAAGAGAGGCAGGTGACTGAAGGACCATACCACATAGGCAATGTGAGTATGATCTTAAATTGTTCACGTAGTCATTCACAATCTGTCATGATTAAAAGACGACAATGACGGCGAAACCCTACAGCATGTCGAAGGTATTAGGCCGACCCGTGCTATCGTCACGGGCTTGGGACAGGCTAATTAACGGACCTCACCTCCCCGAAGGGGGGGGGCGGGCAGTGTCATTACAAGGTGATACCATGCGCGTGTATGGATCTTTCAAAATGGACCCTAAACAAGTAATTGAAAGTCGATCTTAGAATACCCTAAACATAGTAGATTCTAAAGACTATCGACGCGACTTCTAGAATACCGCTAAATAGGGTGTCTGAAGATTTTCAATTTTTCACACAATTTTTGTACCTTCAGATTTTATTTGTTTGCATTTTTCTAGTAAACATGTAGCTGAGGAAGGCATGTTTCAAAATTGAGGAACTTGCAAAGTGTCCTATCAAAAAGATATGTCCAGATAAAATTTCGGTCTTTTTCTGCATTTGTCCTGGCATCAGCCACAGAAATGTACACACACGGACTGTTCACACTGCATATTAAGCTTCATGGCTTACACCACGATGAAGGGCAAGGGTACCTTTGAGAGCCTGGCGGGGTTTATCCTGGTTGCGATAGAGAAAAAAGAATGTCTACAGGGGATTCCCATGTTTCAAATATTTTCATGTAAACTGGACTCATACTTGATCACAAAAAACTGTGGAAATGATAGGCCAGAAAAAGTTTGTTTTTGTTTTCTCGATGTGAACACCTCCACTTATATCCATCAAGTCCTTGGGAAAAGATGGAGCAAAAGATAAGCTTTAATTTGATACCAAATTCAAGGCCACTTTTAACCCAGGCATAACACTTCTAAAGGCTGAAAAGTTAGATTTGACAACAAAAGGATGATATTGATGACTTGTGCAACCAGCCAGATGGGATTGTGCATTGAACATACTGTATTGCACGTATCGCCAAGAAAAATGTGATAGGATTCGAGACACCTACCCGTAAAAATAATGTACTTGATCGGGCAGTCTTATCTAAAAATGATACCCTTTTGAAGTAAACGTTCTGTTAAAACTATACCCTTTTTTTCCTGATTTTGGCGATTTTGATTACCCTTTTCAATGTACGCGCGTACATCGTCTCCGACCATGATAAACAACCCTTTTTACGCGTTGTTTCACCCCATGGTGTACACTTGTAAATGACAATGCCCCCCCCCCCCCCCCCCCCCCTGCCCCCCCCCCCCCCCCCCCGGCGCTATTACCGATTACTTATTGACACTTGCTCTAAAGTTAACGTTAGATCTAAGTGGATTGTATAAAAAAAGCCATTTCTCTTAGTCTTGATGCATGAGAGCCCATTAAAATCTTGTTTTTCGTGTATTTCAGTGTCAGTGTTTCAACTCGAGCAATCCTAGCTTGAAGTTAAACCCTTTTGGATTTATTTTTTGGATTTATTTAAAAATTCAGTTTTGATAGTGTGGTGAATCTGGCATTGCAGAGATTGTTTGGTACTTCACTGACATATGGTAGTGTGAGATTGTAAGCATTCATGTCAGGGGAGGTGTGTGCACCACTTTTTATTTGTTTCCTATTTTTCTTTCATTTTATTTAGAGTGGAAGAAGAGATATTTGGCAACAATGTGCAGAATCATTGAGAGCTGCTGGTGGGCCAGTCCTCGGGACCGGAGAGGAGGCCAAACGTGAAATGGCAGGCCTAGCTTGAAGAGCCAGTTTAGGCTGATGCAAAGATGACTGGTAAGTTTAGGACATTAATCAATTTAGTTTAATGTGACATTTGGGACATTTATTGTACTATGTAATTTGTAGTCGGCATTCATTCCACCACCCAGCACTGAATACCTTAGGCTTAGTTGCCGTTCTGACATCTCACCAAATACCATCTATACACCTGGGTGGAGAGCAGCAATACATACATGTAGGTGCTGCGTTTCTGATCATGGCGGTGACTGTGTCAAGCCACCAACAATAAAAGAACGACTAGGAAATGCAATTTCCAGTGTGTTTTGACTCAATAAACATTTGGAATGCTCTGGAATATGATTAAATGTTAGCACAATGGTCAAGTACTTTTATTGTTAATGTTTAAATTTGTTTTTTAGGAATATAAGCCAGTTCGTAGTTAGATTGTGATCACAATGACCCCATGAACCCACGGATGTTGAAGACTGGATAAGATTTTAGTGAGCAATTGGAGGGCAACCATTCTCAAAGTAATGGAGGACTGCCTGAATGGCTTTGTTAATTATTTTGAAAACAACACCTCTAACTCTATATTCCAATAATGCATACATGAATATCAATAACATAGCTTCAATGAAGACCCAATCTAGTGTCTCTCAAATTGCTACATTGCACCATTTGGTCACGATGACCTTCATCTACACATGCACAAATTGCAACTCTGAACTGGCTTAATTGAGGAGTTTGGAGCAGAGTGGCTATGCATTAAATCAAATGAATCAAATCAATCAAATGAAATAATGTGTACAGGAATTGATATTTCAAATTTGATGCAACTATTAAAGTGGACTACGTAATTATGCAATATGCTAAAAACGAGAGACTACTGTATAAAAGCCCATTTTAAGAGTAACTGGCATGTTTGTATCGCAGTAAATTTTGCATTTTGTAGCATTGGTGTGACACATGACCGACCATCTCATCTCAAAATGTTTGTCTTGTTGATGATCTTTTTTTAAATTTCTTGATCTAGGTGGTGGCCCCCCAGCAGCAACCTCTTTCATAGATACAATGGATCTGAACTGCCTGGACAAGGAAATCACAGGTGGAATAACGTGAAGTTGGGAATAGACAGAAGGGGTAAGTATGATTTGCTATACTATGAGGCAATGGTCTGAATGTATTACATGTTTTATTGGTTATTCTTTATATTAGTAACATTTCAGTAAAAAAAAATACTCATCAGAATTTTGTGGAGCCCACTGAGGTGATAAACTGACCACAATGTTATTCTTTCATCTATCAGTGACGCACTGCCATGTTCATACAAAAATGTTAATGAATTTGTGCAACTTATAATTTGAATACATTATTTGAACATTCCAACACTTTAAAATGATAGTAAATGTCAGTTTGAATATTTATAAATGGAATTATTTGAATCGTAGTTTATTTCATTTCACTCAACATTAAGTGATCTGGCTAACAAGTGAAAATGACAGAAAACTTATATAAATTCTTGGTGTATCTTTTTTTTTATATATCAACAGGACATTCTTGAGGTAGAGAGGATGGAGATCCTGGAGGAAATGGCAGTAGGAGGCAGGAAGAGGAGGCCACGACAAAGACAAGTTAAACCTCTTTACAGAAGGGCGAGTAAAAACAGCAGTCCAACTGAAATCACATTGTAGAAATTGAGGAAGAAAAATTATTGATGACGAGTTAGATGTTGCAACATTTGTGGGAAATAAAAGAAATTTTTTGTGTGGCTTAAACTGAAATAAGTGAAATAACTTCACCTAAGATTTATGTTAATTGGGTAAATTCAATTAGGTAAATCCTATTTTGTGTGAACTGGGTAATTTCATATCAAGTTGCTTTTAGATATGTAAATTCACGCCAAATAGTTTGATCATTTAAAAATTAACAGCAAGCATGTCAGCCGAAAATTTTGATGTAAAATGTTCTACGTTTAATGTATGCTTCACAACAAAGTTCGTTTATTTATTGATATACGAATACAGTTTAAAGCTCAAGTATAGTTTTGGTCGATCAGAAAACTTCCATCGTTAATCCTTAACAAAGCATTCTTTTGTCATCCAGGACATCAGAAAACAACATCAGACCCACTGAAAAATTGTATATAGTGACAAATTGTGATGATTTTATCATCGGAAAGCACATTTTGAACGTGACATTTTTTTTTCTTTTTTGACCCAATTGTCACAATAATTAACAAATGATTGGAAATAGGAATAAATTCCTGACTTTATTTCAGAAATGATTAATTTGTTTTTACATTACTTCATGGCTAAACATTTGATATATCACACAAAATGACATATTGCTGTTGAAGATTTTTTAAGCATTTTGAATAAACAAAGATTTTGGAAATCAATGTTATTTGAATAGAGTGTATTTTAGCATCACATCAACTGTACATATAATATGAGATGCAGGAGAGTTTATCACTGAATGAATATTTATTCTGTAATATATTCATAAAATCAGATTAATATAGAATGAGATTATATAGAATATAATAATAATAATAATAATAATAATAATAATAATAATAATAATAATAATAATAATAATAATAATAATAATACAGGGAAACCCCGTTATAACGAGCTCTGATATAGCGAGGTACCGCTTTTAACGAGGTGATTGTCTCGGTCCCGTTTTCACTTACGTGCTGTTCAATGGAAAAAAAGCACTGTTTACAACGAGCTCGGTTATTGCGAGATTTCGCTTATAACGAGGTATTTTTGTCAACCCATTAACAAAGAAAAACATAAGAAATTCACCCGGTTAAAACGAGGAAATGAAAGTCGCATCGTGCGCTGACCAAATTCTAAATTTTGGCAACGCAAAATTTCCCCAATCATTTCAGAGCGCATCGCACTTCAGCCTGCCCGCACAAATCAGCAAGTGTGTGTGTGTAGCACAAGTTGCACAACTGCACAGTACATTCACCAGTCACACACAAAGCCTGCCTCCCATCACAGTACTCAACGCAAGTTACGAGCGTGGAGGTTGCTGCTTTATTTCGAGATCTAGTTTTCTTTATTACTTTGGATGGGTATATAAATGAAAAATAATCAGTTTTCTGTTCATAGTTTCGGTGCAGAACAAATAGGAAAAGCAGTAAACAGATGGGTTTAATGCTTAGTCCCATACATGTTATATTTTGTGTGATGCATTATGTGTACGATTACAACGAGGTACCGGTTATAACGAGGTAAAATCGGCGGTCCCGACAACCTCGTTATAACGGGGTTTCCCTGTAATAGTGAAGAGAATGTCCATCACAATATAATTCCATTGATACATCAGACATCTGTGTAAATGGTTTTATTGAAACATTTAATATTTTTCCTGTCAAAATTACTGTCATTTAAGGTGTTATGTATAACACCCTCGTGCCTAAGTCTACAGTGCACTCTCGTTATAAAGAACACTGATATAACAAAATTTCATGATAAAGAAGTGAAATCTCTGTTCCCATATGATATCTTGGATTTCCTTTCTATCTTATTGTTTTAGTAACCCTGATGTAAAGAAATTTCGTTATAAGGAACAAATTTAATGGGTCCGGAGGACTTCTTTATATTGAGAGTGCACTGTAATTGTATATTTTGAGCATTAAATTTGTAAATAAATGATGTTATATTAATTATGAAATACTGAATTAAATTTGCATTTCTTGTTCACGCCATAAACATTGTGATTGTGCTTGTGTGCGTGTGTGTGTGTGTGTGTGTGTGTGTGTGTGTGTGTGTGTGTGTGTGTGTGTGTGTAGTGTGTGTGTGTGTGGTGTGAGTAGTGTGTGTCTAGTGTGGTGTTGTGTGTGTGTGTGTGTGTGTATGTGTGTGTGTGTGTGTGTGTGTGTGTGTGTGTGTGTGTGTGTGATGTGGTTGTAGCTGTGGTGTGAGAAAGTGTGTGTCTACATGTGGTTCTCCTCTGTGTGTGTGTGGTCTGTAATGTGGTGTGTCTATACTCTTTGCATGTCTGTAAGTGTGTAAGTCAGTGTTCATGTGGTTTGTGGTGTACATATTATGGTGTTTTTGTGTCTGTGTATCTGTGGATTAATGTGGGTGTATGTATGGTGTGTTTATGTGTGTGTATGTGTGGATATGTCTGTGTGTGTGTGATTCTATGTCTCGGTTCATGTCTGTGTGTGTCTGTGTCTGTGTGGCTGGGTACATAGACAGACATACAGACACACATACACATACATAGATATGACATCACACTTACACATTTCAGACAGATATACACAAAGACAGTCACACAGACAGACAGACAGACACATACATAGATATGACACATACACATTTCAGAGAGAATGTACACAAAGACAGTCACACAGACAGACACAGACACATGATACACATACACAGCAAAAAAGACACATGCACAGACATAACACACATGACACACAGACAAACAGAAACACAAACATACTACAGACACACACAGACATACAGAGACAGAGACACACAGACATCACACAGACATGTCTCACACAGACAGACACATAAACAGACAAACACCAATGTACATAGACACACATACAGACACACATACACATATACATGCACAACCAGACAAACATACACAGACACTGACATACAGAGACAGAGACACAGACATATCACACACACAGACACATAAACAAACAGCAATGCACATGTACATGGACACACATACACATAAACACGCACAGACAGACAGACATACACAGACACAGACATACAGAGACAGAGACACACAGACACATCACACACACAGACTGACACAGATAAACAGCAATGCACATGTACATAGACACATACACATAAACACGCACAAACAGACAAACGGACATAGACTGACACAGACATACAGAGACAGAGACACAGACAGACACATAAAACAAACAGCAATGCACATGTACATAGACACACATACACATAAACACGCACAAACAGACATACACAGACACAGACATACAGAGACAGAGACACACAGACACAGATAAACAGACAAACAGCAATGCACATGTACATGGACACACATACACATAAACATGCACAAACAGACAAACAGACATACACATACACAAACATACAGAAACACATAGACATATCACACACAGACAGACACAGGATAAAGCAGACAAACTGACAAACACCAATGCAACATGGTTCACAGACATACATACAGACACACATACACATATACACGCACAAGACATAAACCTGACCTAAGGAGGTACAATTTGTACCTCCTTGCACTGACACAGACATACAGAGAAAGACACAGACACATGTCACACACAGACAGACAAATATCAGATACACAACAGACAAACATACACACAGACACTACATACACACAGAGATACAGACTTAGGCATATACAGACACATGTACATACAGACACACAGACACACAGACACACAGACTCACACATACATATGTCACACATACACACAAATACACAGATATACACAGACACACAGACACATGGTACACACATAAACAAACAGACATACACAGATCGACACACATACACATATACACAGACAAACAGACACAGACATACAGAGACAGAGACACAGACATGTCACAGACACACAAACACACACAGACAGACACACATAAACACCAATAAATATGTACACAGAAATACAGACACATGGCACACACAAACAGACACATGCAGACATACACAGACACACACAGACAAATATTACACAGACACACACAAACACGTACACACAGACACTACATACACACACAGAAACAGACTAAGACATTATACAGACACATATACATACAGACACACAAACAGACATGCAGACTCATACATACATATGCCACACATACACAAACAGACAGATATACACAGAGACACACACGTCGCACACATATACACGAACAAACACAGAAAGACACATACACGCATCGACATACACAGACACACACAGCAACGGACACAGGCATGCACAGACACACATACAGACACACGCATACATATGTTTATATGTGAAAAGGTGAAAAGAAAAGTCTCTCCTAAGTTTAGGAGTACCCCCAGACCACTCCTAGGTTTATGTGATGACTTTCACCAGTTAGGAGAGACTTTATGCGATAGCTTTTTTCATGAAATGGTTCGCTCATAAAGTCTCTCCTAACTCACAATCTAGGAGAGACTTTATGTGATAGCTTTTTGATGAAATGGATTTTAGCTTTGTCTCTCCTAACTCTGGTTTAGGAGAGACAAAGTCTCTCCTAAGTCTTTGATGAAACGGACCCCAGGTGGATCACATGGAAATCATGTGGGCTTCGTTCGTGTGACGTGTTCTGTTGTCGTGCAGTAATGAATTATTCATGATGTCACTACATGTAGATCTAGTTAGATCTCGGGGATTTGGGAGTAG
>JZLH01S0424506.1:9860-25503 GCA_001188425.1 Eucidaris tribuloides
CAAGAATTGTTGTCGTTGTTTCCTGGGACCCGTACGTCGTTCTAAGCCAATGAAAGTCGGGATGGCCGGCTGAAACGGGTCCTTTTCAAGGATGATATTGTTGTCGAGCAAGTTCCATACTGTCTCAGACATGGGCTACAGCGTTCATGTGTGCTACTTACGACGCACCAGATCTGCGGAAGAAGAGCGCTGTGACAACCAATACGCTTCTAGCGGTGGTGTGATCGCCTCTCCAGCTAATTGCGTCACATGAACGGATCTTAATTTAAACCACCCTGTCGTTCAGAAACCAAAACCACCTTCGCGAATCTTCACCAATGGACAACCCTATGATCTATGAAACCCCCCTCCCCCCTTCCTTCATAAATTTCCTGTGGGCAATCTTCGCCGTGGATAGACGTGTTGGAAACGGGAACACGATGCGGTCCACATTGTTTTTCAAGTGGGGTGCCAGTGGTGTTTCCATTTCACAAAATTATAATTCTCTTTTAATATTTTTAGCTTTTTAAAACGGGTGATATAATAAACTTTGATGCAGACAGACCCTCTCTAGTCGAATGCAGGTTTGTATAAATATAATTGTTACATGTAAAGTACAGGTAGCCAAAAAAAAAAAAATCCGCACCGCCTCTGACCCTATTTGAAAATGTCATGTTACGCCAATACAACTATTTTTTTTTTTGGCCTTAATTAAAGCACACACACTTGCACACAGAAATAACGTTATTTTAGATCTAACTCGAGACGAGAGCACTGGCGTAGGCCGTAGCGCATAGCTTGACTCTGCATATGTATGATTCTTACAAGGCCAAAAGCATTTTTGAATAGATATGTGAAATATTTCCAGCTTTCTTCAGTTCAGGTATGAAAGTTTGCTTCAGAACAGTTTTGTTTCTGAGTGAAATTAAAAAAAATCTAAAATTTCAGACGCAAGATTTTTGGAACCCTGTCCCATGGCCATGGCCATGCCTTCACACATGAATGAACATGTAGAAGTCTACCAAGAGGAGAATACAGACAGGTGTAAGGGGTAGTATAGCATCTATTGCACTGTACACCCCTTAGTACTTGTATGGGTGCTCAAGAGAAGGTTTACCTTGAAAAAATACATGTTAGCATCCCCGCGACCCCGCCTGCTTCCCCTTTGAGGCTGCCTACTTTTGTGTGTGTGTGTCGTAAACCCCAGGAAAATGTACATTTTATGATTTGGAGGGGAGGGGGGGGTTATTTTTTTTTAAATGCCTATTTTTAGACTCAGTCGTGCTGTGGAAATTGTCTATTTGTACGTTAACAGCCCACAAAAACGTCCAGTTCAGTTACCTGTGATTTCAGGCTCGGGGACAACTTGTATTATAAATCAGGCAGTTCCCCAGTTGGGTCAATCTCCAAAGTGCCACAGAAGTACCGCTGATGTCTGTCTTTCTACTGGTCCTCAAATCAGAACACTAATCAGAACCCTATATATCTTGAATTTGAAAATTGTTGCCTTGTGTGAACACGATAAATACTCAAGGACAAAATATATTATCTATTATAGCCCCATGTATCAAGTTTGCATCAACATTTTAGTTTTAGATTTATTTAAATTTTCACTCTCCATGGTTCCTAAATTCCTTTTTGCTTCTCCCCAATCACATTCAGTATATGGAGCGGTTCCAGACCAGAAGACCTGCCCCGGTCTGTACTGTGGACGGACTCTCGTCAACGAGGATGATGACAATATATCACATAGTGTCTGTGGAGTAAGTATAGGTGGTAATTATTTTAAAGTTAGGGTGTCTCTTTTAAAAAATCAACATTATATACACTGTTATATAGAAGAAAATACTAGTACCCAAGAACCTGTAGCAAAGTACAGGAGCTAGAAACTCAGTTACAGTAGAATTATAGTAACCATTAGACCATTTTGAATTATTGTCTAGTAGAGACAAAAATTCCTAGCATTGAACACACTATTAAAGCTGTCCATTGGTTTTGGGTGCAGTGTTTAAATTCAAAGTAATTACCAATCTTCAGATTTCATAGACA
This sequence comes from Eucidaris tribuloides, assembly GCA_001188425.1. Classification (NCBI taxonomy): domain Eukaryota; kingdom Metazoa; phylum Echinodermata; class Echinoidea; order Cidaroida; family Cidaridae; genus Eucidaris; species Eucidaris tribuloides. Next base: position 11,889 of record JZLH01S0424506.1, read on the forward strand.
TGTCCTTCAACAATATCCCAAGTGTATGACTGATGATTTACTGTACTGTGGGAGGGGTGCAAATAAAATGAGATTCCATGCCTTTAAAGGTAAATGACATGATTGGGGGTAGTCCTCAACTTGGCCTGAAACTACTCTAGAATCAAGTAAACTATGCAAGGATTCTCCTGTGAAAATCTTGTAGTCAAATGCTGACTCATTCTAAAATAAACAATGTCAATATCACTCGTAGCACGGAAACCTGCTGTGTGGCTCTCTATGGGGCTTATTTTTATCGTCCCTGGATAAAATTAAGATACTCCTATGTTTATGCTTGATTCTCCTTAAGTAAACAAATTACAGACAAATCCTCCCAGGTGGGAGATCCACTCCTGCTAGTGTATAGTTGGTATATATTTTAACTCATTTGGTTCTTGAGGCATTTTCAAGTGTTCCCAATCATGTCACTAACCTTTAATTAATATTTAGTAATGGGCAGAAAGATATGGCATGAACTGTAAATTCAGAATCATTCCCAAAGTTACATTTGTCTTATTCTGAAGCCTTTTGCCCCGATCACCACAGTATAAGCTTCACAAGAATCTGCATAAGTGTCCTCTTTTACGTTCATTTATCACAAGTCATAGATCCTTGTTATGACAGATACTTGGGATAATTGCATCTACAGTGCATCCCAGAGAAATAGTACTCTAAAACTATGGCTTTGTGTGCAAAAGCAATGGGTGTATTTTTGAAAACACATGTTCAAAATAAACTTTGACTTATGTTCTTCCTGGAACTAATACATCAGTCAAACTTATTCATTCATATATCTCTGAGTAATTAATGTCTTTTGCTGTTATCTTCAGGCATGTCTCTGGGGTGAACGACCAAACAACTCTTCCATTTGCACCCCTTGCGATAAGGTGCCAGATCTCTATGACTGGATGTATCTCGGGTTCATGATTCTGCTGTCCCTGACTCTTCATATATTCTTCATTGACTACTTCTCAGATGGAAAGAGGTTTGTGAGATATTTCATTTAGTGAAACCTTTTGTAGATTTACTTGTACAGTCTCTCCTCAGTTATCTGACCACGTTGGGACCAGCAGTCGTCAGGATGAGTGATATGGCCAGATAAGAGAGATAATGTACAAACACAGTACTTTGTAGCTATTGGGGGGAGGGGAAATACACATCATTAGTTATAGTATTACTAACCACAGACTATGCACAATTTGCAACAGACCACACATGGGTGACACTTTATTTATTGTTCCCTTGATACCCAGCAGGTTTCTGTGGTCACTTCTAAAAAACATGTATCAATTACTGGCAGTTACTTGTAATTTCCTGACACTTGTGTAGGAAGAGTGAAGACTCTCGAAAAAAACTGACTATATCAACATGAAAGCTATACAGGTTGGCCCAGAAAAAAAAGTGGTACAGTTACATTACGGTTATTTCCCAAATTAATTAGTCACCTTTATTTGGTTCATCCAATAAATTACTTTTCCTTGAGTAGAATGACACCAAGATCATCTATTTTGGTTGGGTACTTTCCATTTTAGATTTTTTCCATTGAGATGCCATCAATAAGACACCTCATTAATGCTTCACAGCAAGAAAAGCTGAAATGCTTTGCTTTGCAAAATTACCTCTAGAATTAAAATTTTTGAACAAAAATTGATGATCTAATTTTTGTATTGCTCAGAAATAAACACGCTATCAGATGAAGGGGGGAAATGTTAATTTTTCTTGGAAAAATGATAAATTTACAAATTTAGTGTACCTGTTTTTCTGGGCCACACTGTATAATAAATCATGCGTGCATGAGATGCATATTCAGGATTGTTACTGGTGAAGGATTGAAGGTATTCTGAATGGAATGGAACAAAAGCAAGTAATACAACTAGAATAGTTACTCTGAGATGCCTCGCTAGAAGAACTATCCACTCTTCCACTCTGCATGGTATTATAGGATCATTTGCTCCAACTTCTAACTATGAAATGACTTATTCTCCCAGATCTACACAATTGTGAATATTACTTTATTCTACACTATTGAATCTTAATTTTGATGGCTGTCTTGAATATACATGTATATATGTTAAGCTTTTGCATGATGCATGTGTGTGACCAAGTTTGGGGGTGTTGAACTAGTGGTGGTTAGAGTGTGTGACGGTATCAGTGATTTTGTTTATGTCCAAAAGTTATCCAAGATCATCCATTCAGAAGGAGTCTCGGATAAATCCAAATTGATAACGATTAAAGATAGATACAATACATGCATGTTTTATATCAAAGAGGTATAGTTCCTTCAATGTGAAATTTAAAAGTATGTTGTTAATACTTTGAAATGTGAAAAGTGGAATGTTCAAGTTGCATTTTTACAAAGAAATGTATGATTTGAGTAATGTCTTTTTGTGTGTGTGTTTTATTGTTTTGGACTATGCAGCAAGGTCATCAGTCTTCACATAGCAGCTATTCTGGAGTGTATTCTGGCCACAATCATCACTCTACTTGTCCTGGATCCAGTAGGTAAGATACAGCTCCTCATGCTAATTACATTTTGCAGGCCTCAACAAAAAATTTTTTTTTTGGCCTGCCCAGTCAGGCACTTGAATTGCAAATTCAAATGCCTGACAGCAAAATCCAAATGCCCAAATTTTTCCACCATAAAGTTATATCTCAGTGAGATCTTGTACATTTGCAAGAATATCCTTGCAATTTGCTTGATGAATTGTAAAATATACTGTGTTGCATGATGATCGATCTAGACTTCTGTCTAGAAGTTGTTTTCGTCAATCGATCATTGCAAAAAAAAGAAGGCACTGCCCGATCGGGCAGGTTCTTTTTTTGTGGGCCGCCCAGCGTGCTGGAAGGCACACTTAGCTTTTGCTTGTACGGATGTTTGGATTGATGGATGTATGTATCCCAGATGTCTCTCGTCAACCATTTTACACCAAAAAGGTGAACCTCGCCAAGTAGGCAAACTCCGATTTCGATGCCGCTTGGCATGTGGGTAGTGCCGGGTACAAGAGTTATCCATGCAAACTGATGACGGGAAATATGCATATTAATGACCTCATTTGCATATTTCTCGATTGGCTAATAAGAACAAAGGTGAACTTCAACCACTGTCCATTGTCCGATTTTGATGCCGCTCGGCATGTGGATAGTGCTGGGTACAAGGGTTACCAATGCAAACTGATGACAGAAAATATGAATACTAATGACTTCATTTGCATAATTCTTCTGATTGGCTAATAAGAACAAAGGTGAACTTCAATCACTTTCCATAGTCCAATTTCGATGCTGCTTGGCATGTGGGTAGTGCCGGGTACAAGTGGTACCCATGCAAAGTGATGATGGAAAATATGCATATCAATTACCTCATTTGCATTTTTCTTCTAATTGTCTAATAAGAACAAGGGTGAACTTCAACTACTTTCCATTGTCTGATTTTGATGCCGCTAAGCATGTGGGTAGCGTCAGGTACAAGTGTTACCCATGCAAACTGATGTTGGAAAATATGCATATAATTACCTCATTTGCATTTTTCTTCTAATTGTCTAATAAGAATAAAGGTGAACCTTGACTGCTCCAAGTCTGATTTCCATGCTGCTTGGCATATGGGTAGTGCTGGATACAAACTTACCCAAGCAAACTGATGATGCAAAGACTTCATTCGCATATTTCTTGTGGTACTTACTTTTATAGTCTTTCCACTATTTTTCATTGGGACATGTAAAGCGGCCCACCGCGAAATTCTAGTTTTTGAGTGCCCAATCGCAATTTTCAGGTGGCCCGGGCACTCTGGCACCTAGGTATGTCAAGCCCTGCACTTTTTTGATAAAACCAGACCTGCTAACTGTCCCTCTTTTCCAGGGACAGTCCCTATTTTGGCAAAAGAAAAACTTTTCATTCATGTTTATCCCTGTTTCTTATGTTTCAGGGTTGGCAAATATGTAAAATAGGACATCTTGAGACTAGAATTGTTTTGTTTTGTGGGGGTTTTTTTGTGTGTGTGTTTTTGTTTTCTTTTGTTTTCATGAGGTGTTAAATACAACTTTGTGTTGTAATTATTTAGTGCACCTGTAGCGGCGGAATCATAATGTCAGAAAATACCCCTTAATTGAGGGCTATGGTCCATCTTGATACCATTGCATAGACAATTCCTGAAAATATAAATAACATGTAACAGTTGAAAAAAAAAAAAACAGAAAAACTAAGATGGAAAGTAATGTACTTTGTTTGTAGTACCGTGAACATTATTTTGGTCTGATTGTTTACCAGTTGACACTTGCAATCACTAATATGCATCACTTTTTTTTGTTCACTACAGGCAGTCCACAGTTGAGATCGTGCTCACCAGTTCAGCTCTCTGATTGGTACACCATGCTGAAGAATCCACATCCACGATACACAACCACCTTACACTGCACACAGGAAGCTGTCTATCCACTGTAAGTGTCCGAGACTAAGGTTTTCTCCGATCCGCTTGATCGGCTTCCAACTCTCAGAGAGTTTTTCTTGGGTTTAGACTGTTATTATCCCAAAGTATCAGTAAGATCGGAAGATGTTTAACCCAGGCAGTAAATTTTGACCAATTTTTCTCCGCATAGTGCATATAGGGCATTATGTGTTTCTGACTTTTATGATATCACTCCTATTCCAAATGTGTGTGCAACTTTCACGTCCAGCATTTATACTACATGTAAACAGACGATTACCTTTAAACTGTTCCGTAAGATGTACACTGGAGGATATCTTACATGTCCACTCCAGGCATGCAGGCGATATGAGGACAGATGAAGCCAACCCATATTAGCTATGGAGTATGGGTTGTAATAACTACCTGTACTCCATAGCTACAATGTGGGTTGGCTTCATTTTGTCCTCATATCACTCGAGTCTCATGCCTAGAGTGGACAAGTAAGATATCCTTCAGGTCCTGTTAGAAACTGTGTACTATATGCACATATACAGTAGTTGATCAACTAAATTCATTCTACTGACAATTTCTTTCTTTCTTTCTTTGTTTCTTCTTGTGATAGTTACACAGCCATCTTTATTCAGTACAGCATCCAGCTACTCCTCATGATGTTAGTCAGGCCAGCCCTGTCCGTCAAGCTAGCCAGCAATCTAGGCAGGAGCTCCATCTATGCCGCCCTCTACTTCCTTCCCATACTGGTTGTTTGTCATGCGGTCTTGGCAGGACTGATATGTAATTGAATCATAATACTTTTCACTTTTGTAAAAAAAGAAAGTAAAAAAAAAAATATATATATATATAAATCATCTTTATTTTAAATCAATTCAAATTAAAGATGTAATAATAATTGTAATAATAATGGTAATATATTTAGGTGTTTTATTAGGGCAAAATACAACAATACAGTTTATTTTGTCACGATAGAAACCTGATAGGGGAAATCTGACGGCTGTACAGTGAAACGATATAGAATGGAAATAAAAGAATTTGCCGTGGCATATACAGCTATATATGATAATACTATTAAAAATAATAATAATAATAATGGTTTTGAAAATGTGATAATAACCAAGAATAAACCAATCAACTGTCATATTGTTTGTAACCCCAACCCCTGCTTTTGTACCATTGTCAAATCAAGTGCAAAGTAAATGTTTAAATATAAAAGTGAATAAAAACTAATTCATCTCTTTCTTTTCATGGTGTGCACAGTGTAAAAGCCGTAAAGTGTAGCAAATGGTTTTTGACATTAAATTTTTTAAGTCATGGTACTCAGAGATGTATGCATGAATGAGTTTGCTTTATGTATCATTTGAAAGAGCATAAGTCAAAGTTTATTTTGAATCTGTTTCTGCAATTATGCGCCTCATTGCTTCCGCATAACAAGCCTTTGTTTTAGGGTTCTGTTTTTTCTGGGATGCACTGTATAACAGCATAAGCTTGCTGAGCTGTGCATCATTAACAAGTTTCTTTCTGTCTTATTTTACTCTTACAGATTATTCCTACCCATACCTAACTCTAATTGTATCATTGATCACTCATGCAATTCATTTTGCAAGACAAGAAATTGAGGTGAGTGAAAATCAGGTTTTTATTACAAGATATTACATACATGAGTGAGGGGCAAAATCGTTCCCACAGATTTATATGAATAAAACTTTTGGGAAGATTCATCAAGAAATTGCGATTATTAGTAGTAGTGATGTCAATTTGATGAGAATATTGACAATCTGTATAATCTATGACATGCATTATAATGGAAGGAATTACTTGACGTGTTAACAAACAACATATAGACATCAGTTCATGAAATTCCTGTACAGAAAATAATTGCTTTGGTTGACTCTTTGTTTATGATTTGATGAAATGTTATCTTCCAAAAATAAAATTATTTAACCCTTAAAGCCCAAGTTTAGTTTTAGGGATTTTTTGTTATTTGAAAGCTTTATGCCCCAAAGTCATAACCCTGCAATAATAGATTCTGAATGTCTTCAGTTTTTTTTTATTAATTAATGAAAATTCGTTACACCCTAATTTTAATTATTAGCATCTAAGGGGTAAAAAAGGCTTTAAACGGTTATCATGTTTTTGGGTGGACAAATGCAGTGTGAAAGAGCAGACTCGGCTCTTTCAGTGAGGTAGTCAATCAGTACGTAATTTCTTTTGTGTGCTTGGGGTTTATTTTTTTTTATTTAATGAAAATGTCGGGGGACCGACGATTTTGTCTGCTATATTCTACATTATACGATGCAAGGTAAAAAGGTTATATGAGTTAATAGCCTATGCTGAAAGAGCTGCGTCTGCTCTTAATAGATGAGGTATGACGGTGTACCTTAAAGCCTTTTTAACCCTTTAGATGCTATAATGTAAAATTTTGGGGGTGTTCCACGAGATTTTTCATTAATTAATTCAAAAAAACCTAAAGACATTCAGAATCTATTATTGCAGGGTTATGACTTTGGGGCATAAAGCTTTCAAATAACAAAAAATCCCCAAAACTAAACTTGGGCTTTAAGGGCATATTTTAACAATTTTCCATATGTTAACATATTTAAGGTTAAATGGAAATAGTGAGATTGAAGAAGTCCTTAATTTAGGGCACAACGCTTTCAGAATCTAGTGTACTGTTTCTGCTGTGAAAATTTCACAGTCAGAAATTTCCTCCTTGTATTACAAATATCGTACAATATTGTGATCGCGAAATTTGTTGTGTAGATTTCAATGGGATCAATTTCTATCAGGGCTGGAGAGTAATTCAATATTGGTAAATTATTGCTTGCTTCTTAAGTACACAAATTTAAGACAAATTCTTACAGCCTAAATATACACTTTAACCAGTGTATATATTGGTATATTTTTCAACTCGTGTCACTGTTTGTTAATAATGAAACTATGTGTTGATTACCTGTCTTCAAATTTACTTGGAACAAAATGACAAGAACTTAACGTGAATATTGAGCAACTTATTTAGTAGCATCCCCTTTCCATTTCATTTCCACCCAGACCCCCAAGCAGTTGATCAACAAGAAGCGGAGCCTGTTGATCCTCTTCGCCCACTGGTTGATACACTGCTACGGCATCGTCGCTCTGACCCGACTGGAGAACCCCATCATCTACGCGCCGATGCTGGCGTTCATACCGACCCCGGCGATCTTTTACCTCGTCACCGCGAAGTACACGGACCCTGATCGCATCCAGGCCGGCGACAGCTGAAGACAAAGTGAACTCGCCGAAAAGTACGAATTAGCCACTGCACAGACTAAGGTGTCGTCGGTGCACAGTACATGGATTCCGTGACGACATGAGTGTATGATGCTGGCATCGTACACAAGAGGATCAAGATGAATCTCCAGCTATTTACAGACCGTTGGTTTGATGTGACTGTTATGACTTCATGAACAAACAATGATTCTATTGACATCAACTTGTTGAAAGGACATTAACATGATTGGGAGAAAAAAATGCCTGAAGTACCAAACTGGTTGAAAGATATACCAAACATTCACCAGCTGGAGTGTAACTTCTGGCTGGAAGGATTTATCTTAAATTTGTTTACTTAAGGAGAATCAAGCATGAACATACCAGCACTTCATTACTCTTGTGGCCCAAGAGAAATTAATCCCATAGGAAGCCACATTACAAATTTGTGTGTCATAAGTCATACTGATGGAAGTTATGTTAAAATGAGTCAACTTTTGATTACAAAATGTTCACAGTAGTATCCTTGCACAGTTTACTTGATTCTAGAATAGTTAACCCCAAGTTGAGGATAACCTCCAATCATGTTATTCACCTTTAATGCAACCACACTGATCTTTCAAACATTTAGGCCCATATTCACAGAAGAGGTGTAATGTAGATACAACCTGGTATCCAAGCATGTGTCCAAGTTGAAAAAAATAGTCCATAATTTGTACTGTTTGGTTTCATGATTCTAATGACACTGATCTCTCAAACAATGAAATTACAACAGGTAATGTATTGGACCCACTAACTGCAACTTGTCATTGACAGTTTGCTGTTTACTTGACTCGAGTCCCTTGTCTGCATGCTTACTTGTACATCAACAGCAGGAGCATTTTCCTCCAACTTCCTTTCATGGTTATTTGAAGCAGTTGTATTCTCTGGTCTGTGCAACACAGTAGGTTGCTGCTTTATGCACATCTGAAATGTCAGTTTGTATTTGAATTTCTTTGCCAGATGTCCCGTCTTCTCTAAGCATGCAAAGTTAAACCCCTTGGACTTAAAGAATTGCACTCTCTCGGCATGAGGCATGTCTCCAAGTCCAAGTTAACAAACACGTCTTCATATCCCACATCCATATGTGCAGTCAAGTCCATTTACCCTGCAAGTAATGTGTGTGTTTCTGCAGCATATTTTGCAGTTGCCTCACACCATCTTCACTTAGTTCCTTTGGAGCTGGAGTTTTATCTGTAGTAATTGGAACATACTCCCCATTCTTTGCATACCATCTCCAATTCACACCCCTCTTCATGAACACCTTACTGCTGTCATGAACACTTTGCATGTTGAATTTTCATTTTACAATTTTTATTGGCTGCCGGACTTCTGTGGAGGAAGACTTGGTGGTTCAAAATCCCTGCAACTACATGGAAATAGAGGCATCTAGAAATTTTCTCCAAAGTCAGAATGAAATATGTGATTGTTCAACTCAGTAAAGAGAGTTCTGTGATCACCGATCAAGACGATGCATTACTAGGTTGCATAACAAAGGCCTAATGTTCTTCTTTGTGAATGGTTTACTTCCATTCTCTTGCAGTGTTCTGTGATGTTCAGAACTGATGCAGATGATGTTACCACTTACTAGGCCTCCTTTATCCTTAAGCTAATAGGGTGAAGACAGATATCTGCAGATCCAGCTGGACTGTATTATCAGAAATTTCCCTTCCACTGTTGAACTTGAAGCCGGAAAACACACTGGCTGTAGAGGAAAGCCGCTGCTGAAGTTGGGGAAAACCTCTGGTTTCACAAATACTTTGCATGTGCTTACTTTCTCCTGGAAATGTTAAAGATGGAGAATATCGAGTTTCTCATCTGGTTTCCCTTTGCAGAGACAAAGGACTGCTTTTGCGCCAGAAGATTTGATGTCAGCCTTTGTGGTACTTGCATTTCCGAAAACTTCTGTGTGTTTCTGGAGATTTTTATCAGCGCAAAAAAGCCTCAATGCCACCCTCTTTCCAAAGCCATGTAGGATGTTGTGTCACAACCAACGATAGCATGCGTGAAGAGTATATTGTTGCATACTCTTCATGCATGGTTGTTCCGCAGGTAGAGCAGGTGGTAATTGCGGTGGACCTTCCACGGATGACGCTCGCTGTAGTCAGTGTCGATATCTTTGTCACTCTTTGACGTCAGGGTTTATCTTTTCGGTAACATTAATAATAATAATAACGAGTATTTATGTGCGCTATACACAAATGTACCATAGCGCTTACATAGAATTACATATATAACAAAAATTACAGTGAAAAGAGATACGTTTTGAGATGCTTTTTGAAAATGTCAAGTGTTGGGTGTTCTCTAATTGTGAGAGGGAGATTATTCCAGAATTTGGGGGCTAAAACATTAAAACGTTTGTCACCGATTGATAAAGAGCTTTGTGGAATGGTTAGTAAACTTTTATCTGATGTTGAACGTAGGGTACGTGTAGGTGTGTAAACAGTGATGAAGTTCTGGAGATATGTTGGAGCAGACTCATGTAATATTTTGTAAATGTATAAGCACAGTTTGAACCAAATTCGTTTTTGAAATGGAAGCCAATGGAGGACTTATTCAATAGAGGAGTAGTATGTGCTTGTGTTCTGAGACTGACGGCAAATATATATCTGGCAGAAAGATTTTGGATGGATTCTAGTTTTTTCTTGTTTCGCACTGAGAGTATGGAGAATAGTGAATTGCAATAATCTAGTCTTGATGTTATTAGGGCCCTCGCAGCATGGTGGCAAGTTTCAACAGTTATAAATTTTGCGAATTCGCCATAGATTTCAAAGATGATAATTACATGTACGAATAACTAGATTAATATGAGAGGATAACGTGAAAGACGAATCAATGCATACCCCAAGACTCCTAACTGTGGAAGAAGGAAAACTTATTTGACCGTTAATAACATTAGCGGAAGTTTTTCATTTTTGAAAGTGATCCATGTGGTGTTTACATGTATGCCTGTCTTCAAGTTCAATTTTGAATGAGTTCATAGCCATTTCAGGTTGTTTGTTGCAAAGTTTAGTTGCTTATGTTCTTGGATCTGTCCTTCCTGCGCGAAACTTTTCATTCTTGCCATCCGGGGATGGCTATCATGTAGTGCTTTGAGAACACGCGTTCTTTCTTATGGGGAGATGACAACTCTATTCCCCCACAGAATACAGAATACATCCATCTTGTACCAAAAGTTCATTTTGTCGTGCACAGTACGCTTTTATCATTGTCATTGTCGACTTCGTTTGACCAACCTCTTTCAACGAAACCAAGAATGCAGGAGAGTACTGGTCACTCCTTGTCCATGTTTTGATATTGGATGACGAGATCAGCTGACTTATCTATCATTTCAACTTTGGCTGTAATTTGAGGATCTGGTCCCAATCTAACCTTAGCACGTACATCCAATTTCTGCCTAGGAGGCTAGGTCCATCCTTTTTGATGACTACCAATGGTAGCATGCAACCTTGTCCGTTGTGTTCAATTTTATCATCAAATGTACCTTTAACTTTGATTTTCTGGTCTGTGTAAGTGTGCAACGTAAGTTTTGCTGACTGCAGTTTCTTTCGTGGCCACAACGAATGAAATGTTTTCTCTGATATCAGTGAAATTGTGGCACCTGTATCAACCTCTATCTTTAAATTCATGTCATCTAATTTAAGATCAGTTTCGAATGGTGGTGTACTTACTTTGTCTCTGGACTGGTTGATGCGATAAATTGGGAAATCATTGCCGTCTGCATCAGTATCTGGGCTTTCGGTCCCCACATTAACAGTTTTAACCGGCTGGACTGGTTTTCCATGTTTCTTGCTCAGTCAATACTACTGCAATATGCCCCCTTTTCTGGCAGTTACTGTCTTCATTTTGGCTTTTGTCTGGGGTGTGGTTACTTTTGCCACACCTGAAGCAGGGCTTCATTTTCCTTTGTGCAGTTTGCTGCACTTTCTTGTCTGGCTTTCGCGTATTAGGAGTTACTCTCTGTATTTTCTCCTACGTTTACTGAACTTCTTTCTGATCCTTTGCGTTGATATCAGCCATTTTGATGCTTGTCGCTATCTGAATTGCTGCATTGAGTTTTACCTCCTTCTCTGCCAGCAGCCTCCGTTGTGTGCGGGCGTTTGAACTCTGCATACCAGTCGATCTCGTAACATGTCGTTCAACGGTCAGAGAACACAACGCTGCGATGAAGTTCGAAATTGATTCGTCCTCCCTCCAAAATCAACTATTAGATTTGCATCTCTGAACAATCTCGCTTGGTACGGGACTGTGCTGCTGCTTCATCACATCCACTAACTCATCGTACATCATTCCTGATGGCTTACGGGGTGACACCAGATTTCGTAGAAGTTTGTACGATGTCAAACCAATAACAGTTAACAATGTCACTTGTTTCTTCCTCTCAGAGGTAATGTCATTGGCTGTAAAATACAGATCCAGCCTCTCTGTATACTGTGACCACTCTTTTCCCTCATGAAAATAGTAAATTATTGATGTAATATTTGATGTCGCGTATACTGCTCCTTAAACTTCATGCAGTAATGTGCAGTATCTTTATGTTTTCGTTTCTTGTGACATGTTATATCTGGAATTACATGATTGTTGACTGTAGTCTTAAAATTATTTAAATAATATGATCACATTTAAAAGCCATTATGTTTCAACTAACTTTCAAGCATAAATGAGACATTACTTGATCTTATGCATTCTTCTCATTGCATTACCAAGGGTGGGGAGTTTGCAGTCTGCTTCACCAGGATCTTGACGTTATAAGTCCATAGGAACTGGAATTTCACCTTCTTCATGGCTTTGTTGGCCTATATAATTGGCAGTGTTGTGTCCGAAGCCAAGGTCAAGGCCAAGGCCGGATCACCAGAGGACAAGGACAAGGCCAAGGCCAGATTGCCCGAGGACAAGGACAAGGCCAAGGCTGGCCCACCCGAGGACAAGGACAAGGCCAAGGCTGGAAGGGTCGACGCCAGACTAAGGCCGAATTTCCAAAACATCCTCAATAACAGGCAAACTGAATAAAAATGGTAACAAAAATTATACAGACACATTCATTTATCTGTCATTATGACTTTCTTTGACTGTGATTTTTTTTTGGGGGGGGGGGCTACCACACTAGTGCACGCAAAATCTGATAATTTGGGGATTTTAATGACGCCCTCTATCGTTTGAACTTCAAAAAAATTAATTAAACACAACATGCTTTTCTATTTTTTCAAAAATCTAAATTTTTGTGCCAAGACATTATAGTAGAAAGTGCTTATGCTACAAAATCTAGCATTTATCCACCAGATCAAGAAAAATTTGATAACTGGAGTGTGTGTGGCTGTCGCGACAGCACAGATTCATCCCATTCATGATTCACACAGCCAGAATGGTACAGATAACAGTACCTACACAACTTCACAAGTAGGGCCTACTGCAAGTCATGAAGTGATGCTTACCTGCTTGCATGATGTCTTTTTATGTGCCTCATGAACCCCACAGTCGTCCCCTTATGATCGGAAATGAGGGTGCCCGAAAAACAAAATTTGCATCTGGCACGATGTTTTGTTTTACTCCCTTCGTCGTACTCCTCATGATGCTTGAACCCAAATTTAATGATCCTCGATTCGGCAGACATATTTATGGTACGGTACGGTTGGAAACGAATTCCGTGGAATAAAAAAACATGCACACACATTAAGTTGTTGTTGTTGTTATATGTATATGTGTAGTGTTGCCAAATTATCGTAGCAACAATTGCCAGGAATTGTTATTTTAATTTTTTATTTTCACAATCAATAAATCAAATAGAAATAAGAATAAAATAAAACTAAATGTTGATCTAATTTATTTTGAAGACACTCTTTACAAAAAATGTTGAACGTAAATTTTAAAATGAGAATACCAAGAGATTGATAAACTGTAACG
>JZLH01S0424506.1:52110-73519 GCA_001188425.1 Eucidaris tribuloides
GTGGCTCATGATTGCTTAATGGCGTGTAGGGACAACCCACACCCACAATGCTTGTCAAAAGGCTAGGGTACCTGCAAGTCTAACAGCCCAGTTAATCTAGGTTGACAACACCTCGATGTGGTCAATACAATGGGACAGACCAGTGATGTCAACCCCAAAACACAATTGTCTCTGGGCACCCCCCCCCCAAAAAAAAAAAACTAAATAAAGCAAGTTACAAATATTTTTGGTTATTTATATTTTGTCCCTTATTTTCAGGGCATTTATTTATACTGCAAAAGGCCACTATGATGACTTGAGTACTCTCAGCTTGTGTTGCATTTATAAATGCTTTTAAGTCTCATTTGCCCGCTAGCACAATATTGGCGACACGATGTCAATAATATAAAGCATGACAGGTATACTTCAACACAGCATTTAAGTTAGTTCATTTCTATAAAGACAGGGACAACCCTCAGCTAAATCACACATAGAATCTGGTAGGTTTATATGGAATTTTTCCCACAAATTTTGATATTTTATGAAATAGATTTATTGTCTGTTGTCAATGGGGCAAACATGCACATTTTCTACACATACGAGTGTTTGTGGATATATCTATTGTTTTGTTTCCAAATCATATTAAATCACAAAATGCAGTCTTATTTCAACTAGAAAACGTCAATGACCGTAGCGGCTCATCCGGCATCTCGCAACATCATTATATCCAAACATTTCATGTGGCCTACATATTTATACTGTCGTTCAAAAAATTAAAATTTATGTCCTGCGAAGGAACATGAATATAAACAAATTAGAGTGAGAAATTTAGTTTCATGCCCGGAAGGGACATGAAAAAAAAAATCAATACAGGGCTATAATAAAAATAATAATTATAATAAACTACATGAATCTATACATGATTGCATTTTTTGTGATTTTATTTGCTGATTTTTGAATTTGCAATATTAGCATAATTTAATGAATTTCCGAAATTTTGTGTTATGTACAATGTTTGAACCCACCTAGCCCTTATCATATAAAAAAATCAGAATGAAATTGGTCAAGAAATGAGGAAGAAGCAATTTTTATTTTTGGAATAAATCTGCCATAAATTACACATAATTAATTAATGACAGCAACAGTTAACAAATTCTGGGCAGAAGTTTAGATGTACCAGCTTACCTCTACCAGATAAAGCAAAACTTTAATCAAAATTGTGTTTGAGAAATGAATGGAAGAAGCATTTATTTTTTTGTGATTTTATTGGATTGAATAAATTGCCATAAATTTGCATTAATTTATAATTTCAAAATTTTTGTGAGAAGTTTTAATGCCCCCACTTAGACCTATCAGATCAAACAAAACAGAATGAAAATCGTCGTCAAGAAATGTGGCGAGAAGAAGCAATTTTTGTTTTATTTTGGAATAAAAATTTGGCATAAATTACCATAATTTAATTAATGGAGTATAATTTCAAAATTCTGTGTAGAGCCTTAATGTGCATAACTAGCCCTACAATAAAGCAATCACAATCAAAAACTCGGGTTGAGAAATGAAGAGAGAAGAAGAATTTTTGTGATTCGAATAATTTGCATAAATTAACATATATAATGAATTTCACGATTCTGTTGTACAAGTTTTTAAATCCCACCTTAGCCCATATCATATGAAACAATCAGAATCAAAATCGACGTTTTGAGAAATGACGAAGAGAAACATTTCAAACTGTGGACGGAGAAGGACGTAAGATTGACGGACGGACGGCACGACGGACGCCGGACGCCACGCCATGGCCATAAGCTCATCGAGCCCTTCGGGCCGGGATGAGCTAAAAATCTAACACGGATCATACAACCTAAATGCAAAATTTGTTTAGAGGGTTAAACTTGTTATTCAACTACTTTGCACACAAAACTTTCTTCCCAATATGTGATGTGTAAAACGGTTACACTGTCGCTGTTTGAAATTGACCACTGCTCCACACGTTGTTCATTGCAGCATTATTCAAAAAAAGTTTCTATATATTTAAAAATTTAAAGGGAAATGAAATGCATATCTTCAAAGAACCAATCAAATTTTCACCGACTTTAAAGGTATATGACAGGATTTGGGGGTAGTTCTTCAACTTGCGGGCTGAAACTACATCTAGAATCAAGTAACTTGCTAAGGACACTCCTGTGAAATCTTGTAGTCAAACTGTTGACTCAGTCTTAAAATACTCTAAAAATAATTAAATGTAAATATCCTTGTTTTTTTTTCTTTCTGGAGGCAAACCTGTTCGTGTTCTGCTCTCTATGGGGCCTGTTTTCATCGTGCCCGACTTAGAATTAATGTTCATTGCTTAGATTCTCCTTAGTAAACAAATTAAGGGCAATCCTTCCAGCTGGATATCCCTCCAGCTGGTGTATAGTGGGTATATATTTCAACTCATTTTGGTTCTTAGGCAGGCATTTTTACGTGTTCTCAGTCATGTCACTAACCTTTAATTAAGTTAAGAATTATTTCTATCAATATAATCAAGCATATAAACAAATTATAAGTAAACATTTGTGCAATCTACATAATACTTATTCAGGGGTCATAGCAGAGCTACAACTAATATTTTCAATCAGATTTAAATGCCACAATATACGAAAGATTATTTCAAAATTTTCAATCACATACACACGTTCGCTTCCATGTTTGACGCTGTTGCAAAGGCCATATTGGCTCCCGTCGTCTGCTTTCAAAATTGTATTAAGCTTTCAAATCTGGATAATCTGCGTAATTAACGGTGAGTTGGTCCGTCTTCTGCGAATGTGCCGGGTATTCTGACCGATCAGGTGGAAGGGACAGGTTTATTGGCACGGACATGGTATTTTGTAGTAGAATTTCACAGATGGAAGGTGATGGGTGTAGAGAGCATGAAGTGGCGTCACGGCCGGGGAATTGGTCAAAGTGGAATAATGAAGGGGGTTGGGGCTGAGGAGAGGGGGGAGGAGGGGGAGGAGGAGAGGGAGGGGGAGGGATGCTTCACTGGCATGCGACAAGGGTATTTGTAGAATTAATTTCTCTTGCATTACAGTCCACTATAACCTGACTAAAAGTAGAGACTGAAGGATAAATTATTTTTAAATCTATAAGAAAATTGAAGATAAAAGACTACAGATTTGATAAAACTAATGTCTCACATAATAACCTCTGTCAAAATTTCACTTCTTCTCGATGTCTTCAATCCACAGATATAAGGCCTGCAAATCGGGTAATTTAGTACAATTTTGGGGAAATGCAGCAGAAAATATCGGTCACAGCGTAGCACACTTTGCTGCCGAATCGGCTGGCTGTTCGCGTATGCGACCTTACATGAGCGAACGCTATGGACCTGTGTGTGCTTAGCTTCGGCGCTAGTGTACGCGTACGCGATGTCTTCGCCTCCTCCCAATTTGATTTCTGTGCTTACGGAAGGTTTCCCCATCAAGCTAATGATCTACGTACGTAATGTCTACGCACATTTAAATCATGTTTCCACGCGGTCATCAGGCTCTGCGCGCGAATGCATCATTCAGTGCATTCTACTGCATTATTCATTCACATGCGGGTTGGCACCGTGGTTCGAAGTCAATCTCTCAGTGGAAAATAACAAAGCTGATTGGCTGATTTCCGCACCAGAGCACTTCAGTGCGCATACCAGTAGTCGGTCGGAGCATGCGGTGGCTAAAAATAGGTCTTGTTGCCAGGCGGATGATGCGTGCAGATGCATGCGGTCTTCTGCAGTGCCAAGATCGCGCTTCAATGGACGTGACGTGTAGTTTGTCAATCAACGTGACTTCGCGCGGGCTGCTGTGTTACGCATGCATATTCTGCCCCGCCTCCTGAATTTGCTGATACGGACAAGGGTGTTTTCGGATGCGTTTTTACAATATGGATCTGATGTAGCTAGCGAAAACTAACCTCTCATAAATGGATCGGACATATCCGAAAATGTCTAAATCCGAATGGGTAAGTTTCTAGGCGTCAACATCTTGAGAATTACAGCGATGTGAATGTTATGCGTCGACAGTTTTGAACACGATATTTTGGAACTACAACTTCACATTTCATGTTAGTATGGAGAAAAATGTGCTTTTTCATATGATACCAAACACTAAGGTATTCATAGCAGATCCTATTTTTAATATCACCATCAAGAGCTGATGCTTCTGTGAAAAAAACCGTGACCATTTTTCGGGGCTCGCCGCACAACACGCATCGTCCATCAGAGCGGTGCATATTGCCTATGGGATTAGCATGTTTTGCGACATATAAAGCGTATGTTCGCCGTTTCAGCAGCGTCTACTAAAAGATCAAAAAGATCTTATGTTTTCGACATGGACAACATTGCCCATTGCAAAGCAAAGTCCTGTTGGATATGCATTACCGGTCGATGTGTACAGCATTCACATACTCGAAAAGTTGAGTCTTGGACATTGGCACCACCACCACCACCAGCAATAGCAACGGCATAATTTATAGCCTATAATCCACCCATTTTGAAATTGTTGAAAACTGTCATTTGTCCAAAAATGTGTTCACATTTAAAGAAAATATACTACAGGTGCCAAATATTTAATTTGTTGAGCTACATTTCGACTACACAGGTCACAGCTGTGGGAATTGGAATGAAATGAATCCCTGAATCTGCATAGCTACCAACTGTTACTAATTTTGAGTAATGATTAATGAGGAGCATGTGCAAGAATGAGGCTGACTAGCTAGTGGGGTTTTCTGCAATTAAGCAGGGATGTAGTCGAGGCCAACTGATCTGAGTCACGAGGCCGCTGCAAAAATATTGTTCACATAGACTTTGTTCACATGACTCGGTCCGAGGCCAAGGCCGGCAAAATCCGGCCTCGAGGCCGGCCTCAACAACATCCCTGCAATTAAGTCCAATTTTCATTCAAACAGTATGGTATTGTTATTATGTATAACAGAAAAAGAATTCAAAGTTCAAATATGAATTAAAACTTTCACAGACCTTAAAGTGATAGGCTAACATTGTGGAGCTTCAATTTAAAAAAAATGTCAAACTTTGATATCTGAGCTACATAGTAGTGTTTGAATGGACAAATAAACACCCTAGAATACATAAGTTTGGAAGTTTATGCTGCCACTGGCCAGATATGAATGAATAAACAATTAAAACTCGGGGCGAGTAAAATAGCCTAAATCTATTCACAGTAAGTCTATGGGAAGAAATGGGGAGGTGAATCCGGCCAACTGACGATTTTCATTTTTTTAAAGTACTAAATAATCATTTTGAAATACAATTTTTTTCAGGGCTTCATTTTTAGACCTTATCAAAGACACTGGTAGCATGGGGAATCATGTAACTGAGATTTTTTTAATTGTGGTAAATGTTAGCTTATCACTTTAACACTTAAACAGCATACACATGTGAATCAGAATACTTTAAAATTTGTAATCCCTATTAGTGACTGGTTCATCTTCAACTATGTCTCTTTAGTATGATAAAGGGCATTGACATGAACTGGGAGAAGTCAAAATTACCCCATGAACCAAATAGGTGTGAACATTTGCCAATGTAGGCTATACACCAGCTGGAGTGTATCACCTGGCTGGTAAGATTTGTTTTGAATTTGTTTACTTAAGGAGAAATCATTTACCAGTACTTAATTAATGAATAAACATATTTTAATGAGTCATTTTTTTTTATTGTTCCTTTACAGTTCGTCAAATGTGGTTTTGCAGGTACCAACTTTCCATCTCATATATTTCCCTCATTAGTAGGTCGGCCAATCATCCGATCTACCGCCAAAGTAGGAGATATAGAAGTTAAGGTAAGTATGGTGGACTCAGAAAAGGGCTTCTACTGCTAACTTAGACATCTCATGCCCCTAACAAATCTTTCATATTCATTTGGTGCTAAAAGAATAAAAAAGAGTAGCAAAGGGAGACATGACTCTGGTTCAGAAATATGTTTGGACAATATTTCGTCGAGGACTCCAGGTGCAGTGTGTCATTCCTGGTCATAACCACCAATAGAGAAGTCGCTTTTGCCATAATTCATGATTCAAAAGTTGTTTCCACATGCATGTATTTCTGAATGAGCTTGATGTCACTACTATGGTACTCTTATTATTACGCATACATGTAGGTTTGTGTCTGAAATTAACAAAAAATTCTGCAAACTTCCATATAAGTTAACACAGCACTTATATTGTGCAGAAGGGTTTTAATGACATTTTGGCAAAACTGAAATTCCAAATTGAGTCATAGATATTATTTATGTTGAAATGGTTGAATTCTGTTTTCATTAGTCTTATGAATGTTGAATACAAGCAATCTGTCAAATTTAAGAGTAAAACAATCTGTCAAATTTAAAAAAAAGTAATGTAAAAAAAAAGTAATCCATCTTGATTTGCAATTCTATTATTTTATGCTGGGAGCCAGAAATATGATTTTTTTGTGTGTGTTGTAAAAATTGAAAAAAAAAATCAATAGTTGAAGAGTTTAAATTGATAGATTGCTTTAAATTCTGTCAAATCTATCCCATTTCCCAGTTTGGGGGCAATGTTTTAAATATCGACAACACTGTTTTTAACCCCCCAAAATGTAAGGCCTTCCGTGTGATACCAGAAGAGAGATCTTCTGCCCCAAATGTTGTTTACATATTCAATATTTTGGGTGTACTTAAATTTTTTTTTTTTTGAGGGATGAAACCTAATCTTGGTATCATGTTTTGAGTATAAATTAATTTTTTTTTGCATTTAGCGAGTGGGTGTTGAAACTATTGATTCCATTTTATGGATTTTACATCTTTCTGATAACTTGTTTGAGTGTATCAAAATGTTAATGTTTCACAAGTGACAAAATTATATTTAAGCTACATGTAGTAACATTCATGTTATTTTGAGAAGTCTGTGAATAATCACACATCAATTGTAGCTGCTAATTGTGCATACATATGTCACACATTAATGTCACACAATAATATCTCATTGAGCATTTGCTGTAATTCAAGGCTTTTCTTTCTTCATTGACCAATCTTTTCTTCCGTTACTATTATTTCTTGCTCATTGCTTACAGCTAAACAAGGTATAGTCATTATTATTTATTTTAGTTTTGTTTTGTTCATTTATATAACTCTTTGTGTATTACTCTTTGGTATTCAACATTATTGCTTTTGCATTTTCCTTCTTTTTTTCCTTGAATGTTGTGTGTTCTTTGTTTCACTACCTTTATGAATAAATTGTTACAAATGAACATTTTTCAGTAACTTGGAATTTTTAATGTATTTCTCATCCATAAACATATCTCACTGTTTTACATTGTTTCCAGTTAATTGTTTGAGCCAGAATTTCGAAATAATCTCAAGATTTCACATTTCATTATTCAAAGTTCTAAATCGTGACTTTTCTGAAAAAAATAGTACTAATGAATTGATCGATCCATCCATCCATCAATCAAGGTAATTAATGAATAGATAGATAAATAAAAGTCTATCAGAACATACTGTTCAGAAATTCTTCAACTAACACATTAGACTTTGCCATTAGGTACATAAAACTTTGCAGTTATTTTTGTCTATTTCTCAAAAAGACAAGTAAAATGCTGTTTACTGACTTTACTCCATTGTTACAAACATTCCAATACATGTACACAATATGTCCACTCACTTCTTTTCTTGTAGAATTGATTCAGCCTACCCCTGATATATCCTTTTCTAAATGTCCCCCACCCAAGACAGTGTAACCATTCCCATTCCTGAAAATATCTTGTGTGCACTTAAATACTAATGCATGAAATGTTTGTAATATGTTTTAAAACGTGTTGTGTTCGAATTAATTGTGTTGTTCAAGTTTGGTGATAGACATTTCATTGTTTTTACTGATATTGTTAGTGTGTTTGTATTTAAGTATGTTAATATTTTTTATACCTTTGCTGTTCTTGTACACGTGTCACACTTCATATCAATGATTCTATCAAGGTAAAAAACAAAGGGAAAATGGTATGTGTATATTTATTTATAATAAGGAAAAAGTTACATACATTCAACTTGTTAATAAGAATCATGCTTACAAACCATTACTAAAGGAATAGGGCAATCTTTAGAATTTATAATGCAGTATGAAATAGGGCTGAGTCATCCGGTTTACTAAAATTTTCGTTAAAATGGTGCTCCTAAACGGGCGTTTACGGGCATTTTAGCGATTTTGTCAAGTTGGCAAATCGATGGTAAAAAAAATGTTGGGAGTTCGTTTTTTCAGGGTCGGACATTATTAGCGCTAATATCAAGTTACGTATTGCGCTAAAAAAGATCGTTGAGATTTCATTTTGTAAGGTCAAAAATTATTTGCGCTAATATTAAGTTCCATATTATGCTAGAAAGGATTGTAGGAAGTTCGTTTTGTAGGATGAGAAATTATTAGCGCTAATATTAACTTCGGTATTACGCTAAAAAGGATCGCTGGGAGTTTGTTTTTTAGGGTGAGAAATTATTACCGGTGATATTAAGTTCCGTATTACGCTAGAAAGGATCGCGGGGAGTTCGTTTTTTAGGATGAGAAATTACTAGCGCTAATATTAACTTCCGTATTATGATAGAAAGGATCGTCGGGAGTTCGTTTTTTAGGATCACAAATTATTAGCACTATTATTAAGTTCCGTATTATGCTAGAAAGGATATTCGGGAGTTCGTTTTTTAGGATCAGAAATGATTAGCGCTGATATTAGGTTCCGTATTATGCTAGAAAGGATTGCGGGGAGTTCGTTTTTTAGGATGAGAAATTATTAGCGCTAATATTAACTTCCATATAATGCTAGAAAGGAATATTAGCGTTTTTTAGGATCACAAATTATTAGCGCTGATATTAAGTTCCGTATTATGCTAGAAAGGATATTCGGGAGTTCGTTTTTTAGAATTAGAAATTATTAGCGCTAATATCAGGGGTGTGAGAGTTCAGCTTTTTGTGAATTTCCTCTGTACAAAAGTATAGGAGTGCTTACAATTTCAGCTTTTTTCAGCTATTTTTACTAATGGTCACTCACACCCCTGTAATATTAAGTTCCGTATTATGCTAAAAAAGATCATTGGGAGTTTGTTTTGTAGGATTAGAAATTATCACCGCTAATATTGTTCTGTATTACGCTAGAAAGGATCGCGGGGAGTTCATTTTTTAGGATGAGAAATTATTAGAGCTAATATCAAGTTCCGTATTATGCTAGAAAGGATTGCGGGGAGTTCGTTTTCTAGGATCAGAAATTGTTAGCGCTAATATTTTCTTCAGTATTACGCTAGAAAAGATTGTTGTGAGTTCGTTTGATAGGATAAAAAATTATTAGCGCTAATATTAAGTTCCGCATTATGCTAGAAAGGATCAGAAATTATTAGCGCTGATATTCAGTTCCGTATTACGCTAAAAAGAAATTGTGGACTTTGATTTTGGATGTCTTATTTTAGAATAGAAAAAAGGGTAAAACTCGTTTACACGTACACGGAAATTTGTAAACATTTACACCCTCTGATGGGCGTTACAACGGTAAACAACCGTCATGACTCAGCCCTAGTATGAAAGCTAATCCAGACAGTTCCATCAGCTGTTGTGTAGAGTACATGCATGTTTGTTGTTCATGGCAATGAGGAGGGCTCAAAACATTGCATGAACACAAATCGTTGTGAAATTGGCATTGGGTTTTTTAATATCCAAAAGCAATATTGTACATTGTATATTTTCCGTCAGCTTCAACAGTATTCAGTAGGGTTGGCAGATGTAAATCTACTATATCGAAATCGCTGATGATTTTCAGGGGGAGAAGATATTGATTTACATGTAAATCACAAAACACACACACACACACACAAATATCAGAAATGGAATATTTGACAAAAATGATGAAAAATCAAGATATGATTTATGTAGATTTTCTATTTATGTTTACGGGGAAAAATGAACAAAAAGTGTTTTGAATGAAAGATTGATTCAAATTTATCTGATCAGCTCAAATTGTCCTAATAATGAAAGCAATGTTTAAAAAAAAAACCACAATTTAAATTTACAGTTAAACCTGTCTTAGCGCCTAGGAGTAAGCTCTATAGCAGCCAACCTGTCTATAGCGGGTACTAAAATCGAGACCCCCCCCCCCCTCGACAAATCATTTTTTACAGTCACTTGTCTTAAAGGCCACATTTTTTGTTTCCTTTGGGTGGCTGGAGGCCGTTATAGACAGGTTTCACTGTAAGTTTAATTTGATTTTTAAAATCTGATGTTTACAGGGTATTTTATTTTTATTTTTAAAAAAAGCACCAAACGGTTATTCAATATTCATGGAGCTTTGTGTTCTACGACCATGTTCTGTGTACATTTATATTCTGTATCTTGGATGGATAGGGTTGCATGTTTCAAACAAAACAAGGAAGTACCAGTAATCTGTTTCCTCTACTGTAGGTGTGGTGTATTGTTATCCTGTGTGGTGTGTATTAGTGCTCTGAATGTTTTCAGACGTAATGAGTGTACTGTGGATTTATGAAGCATGGTACCATTATTATGTGTACAAGTAATAGAAAGCTTTGTGAATTGCTCTCAATCCAAAACAAAATCAGTACAACTGTATCCCCTGTGACTGCGTAATACATGTATGTAATTGGTTTAAACCTACCTTATTAAGTGCCTAATATCTAGTTCACAAAAAAAAAAATCCCTTAATTTAGCTCACTCTGTGTTTCTATTGCAAGCAGTTTTGTACATTACAAGTTAAAGATATTGTTTTAATATTCTATTTCATAATGTGTGCTGTGCATGTATAGTAAATCTTCCAGTACAATATGCAGAATATTGCATGCAATTGATGCAAAGTCTATGAAGTTTTGTTGCAATGGTACTGAGAAGATTATTGAATTTAGAAATTGATGCTGCCTACAAGATAATTGACTTATGTGTATGTGTGCTTTGTTGACAAACGTTTGAAATTTTTCTTTGAATTAGATGTTTTGAACCAGTTGCAATTTCATGACAAATACTGTATTTAATTTTTGAAAGCATGTACTACAATGAAATGTTGGTAAGTTGATATCTTAAAAGAAGTTGATTAATCTGGCCATAGCATTACATGCATCTCACAGATAAATTATATGTGGCGTGTACTGTATGGATATTTAGTTTTGTGGAGTAAGGTGGTTAGCAAGTAGAAAATTTTCACTAAGTGTGTAAGGAAGGCCCAACACATTCAAAACACGGAATGACTGATTTCAATTCTTATCAGAACTTCTGCTGCTGATATTTCTAAGAACTACAACTGCAATCACTACCAGTACCACCCCCATAAGACCACTATTGAAGCAATGTGACCGTCACTGTGGGTGCCGCTGCTTCTACAGTTACCATTGTTATAAATCAGTAATGACTTCTGTACTGCTGCAACTTCAAATGAACAATAAACGCTGTCACTATGATTACTCTCTCTTCCACTATTCTATCTATTCCTGCTGCCTTTGCTCTAGATTGCTACTAATTACCACTTCATACATAATCAGCTCCTTTGATGTCTTTGCAACCATAATTTTGCCACATTTTACTTTCAGTTCTTCCTTTAAATTCTTGTTCTTTTTCATATTCAATTCCACACTTCCTTCAAATTCCTCATATTTATATTCTTACAAACTTTTAAAAAGTAGTTATTTTGAAAGTGGTATCGTTTTGGTATGATATTTTTGAAGCTGAGTTGAATAAACCTGAATGTAGCAATGATTCAAATTCACCAGTAATTCATTTTGATTTATAAACCAATAATCTCAGGATTTAATGGTCGGAGATGAAGCCAGCCAGCTCAGGTCGATGTTGGAGGTCAATTATCCGATGGAGAACGGCATCGTACGGAACTGGGACGACATGAAGCACGTGTGGGACTACACATTCGGCGAGGCCAGGTTGAACGTTGACCCAAAGAACTGCAAGCTGCTACTTACAGAACCCCCGATGAATCCTAGTAAAAACAGAGAAAAAATGGTTGAGGTAGGTAAAGTGTGACTCCTACAATGTTACATGTATAGTTCTCACTATCCAGTAGTGCTGGGCGATATTTTGATAATTAATATCGAATACATGATAATGATCTCGTGATTATTTCAAAATATCGCCAGAGGCACAATATGGCCCAAAATACCATCGATAATGAAAACCTAATGGGTAAATGCATGTACTGCAGCGGTAGGGACCAAGAAATCCGTATAGCTATGAATACTCTGCACACGAGTGCTACTGCCTGTAATCATATAGGTAGAAACAGGGAGGTGGGGATAAAAGAGAGACCTCCAGGCTGTTCAGCGATCAAATTTGGGGTATTAAGAGCGGTAGTGCATTTAGTATAATTGTCAACAAAACAAACATAAAAACTCTGTCAACACGCTGCTCACCAAAAATGTTATTTATAAACAATCACCACCATGAATCTCCTGATCTAGTTACAAGAGGGTCTGCAGAAAACAACATTGTTTTGACTATGTTTTGATAACAACCCTACAGGGCACAGGTCAGTTTAAGCCTAAAATAGATTTATCTTCTTCATCACAAATCTGTTTTTCAACTTAGGCGATAAATCGTGTTATCGACAATGTTTTTGCCACGATAAATCAAATTGAAGTTTAGATCAAATATAGCCAGCTCTACTATCCAGTGTAAGGACAAGAGTTTTCTGCATTGTAGAAAAGCATGGAAGTACATGGAAAACATGAAAGCAATTTGCAAAATTCCTTTTTCCAGAATTAATATTTTTTTCTTCATAAAATCAATTTGTATCCTTACTGCATTTTGTGTATGCATTGTGGATCTGAGACAGGAGTACTAAGTGTTCCAATCTCAAATTTGTTTTGATATTTACATGTAATGTATTCTTAACCTATCTATTGTGATGCCTTCTCCCCCACGTGCAGTTCAACATGTTGTTTATTATAAACTCTGGGTATTTGTTTCATTTTCAGGTAATGTTTGAAAACTACCAATTCGAAGGGCTGTTCATTGCAATCCAAGCCGTCCTGACGTTATATGCTCAAGGTAATTTTCACTTTATAAAGTTCACTTTATACGTACATTCTTTGTCTGTGTTTTCATGCTTCTGCACCAGTAATGGAAAGGTATTGTGATATTTTATCTGTCCATTTTGTCATCCACAATTGTATATTTTTTTTCCTATAAAAATAAGTATTTTGAGTGTGAAAAAAGAGAGGAATGAGGATACAGTATCTTAGGCAGATACAAGGATGATTTCATCTTCACCTATCAACGATGAGGAATAAATTTATTACCTCTAAGAAGTTCTGAGTATTTGCCTTATCAACCACAGTAGAAAAAAGTTTTGCTAATCTATTTTAAATTTTATCTTAACCTCTTTCTTGAAAGGTTTGTCATGGAATTTTTCTTTGGTTCTGCCCGAGTCACCCACCTGCAAAGTGATAATAAAGCCCATCTCTACTTAT
This sequence comes from Eucidaris tribuloides, assembly GCA_001188425.1. NCBI lineage: Eukaryota > Metazoa > Echinodermata > Echinoidea > Cidaroida > Cidaridae > Eucidaris > Eucidaris tribuloides. The sequence continues at coordinate 65,540 of JZLH01S0424506.1, forward strand.
TTGGGAACATCCAGAAAATAATTTCATAATTTTAACTAGTACCTCTCTCTTGCATGGATATGTTGTGATAGGACATAAGTATGCCATATCACTTGAAAGAAATATGGGGTTGTATTAAAATAAATTATGATGTTACAAATTCAGTATGAAAATTTTGTAATATTATAACACCATTGTGTTTGTTTTCAATTTTGGTTAAGAAACGGGAAGTATATTTTAACTTACCATTCTGAAGGTGGGGGTGTTCCTTATTTTTTTTTTTGGGGGGGGGGATTTTTCGGACGTTACGAAGAAATCTCATTTCAGAATTCTTAGGGCTTTGTTAGCAAGTAAATTGTGACATTGCCATTACCCAGCATAGCCCAGTGGTAGTGCTGCTGATTGGATACCAGTAGGTTTCAGGTTGAAGTTCTGTGGGGTCACTTTTTCTGTTGAGTCATTAAAAATGAAAAATCATTTAATAAAATGAACAGCAAACCTGCTCGGCTTCATAAATGTTTTGTTGTTGTAACCTTTCAGTCATTCATTCTCATTTTCTTTGAATATTTTGTGTATCACTAGGTTTACTGACAGGAGTCGTCGTTGATTCTGGGGATGGTGTCACCCACATCTGTCCTGTCTATGAGGGGTTTTCCCTTCCACATCTCACAAGGAGGTTAGACATTGCTGGCAGGGACATCACAAAGTATCTCATCAAGGTGAGTCTAGTGTAAAATTTATCTCTGAAGTATGTGAATTAAACTAATAACAAAGAAATAATTCAAATTATAATTCAATTTAACAAGTATAACACATTTGGAGTTTACATGGCTTCAGATGTATGAAATTACATAGAAGCCTGTACGAAAATTGCCATTTTTTTGTAACAGTTGAGCAATTATCGACCACTAGAATCAGTTCTACATGTCTGACTGGGGTGAATTATATATCAAAACATGCGGGAGACCTGAGATAAATATGTCATAAAGTTTGAACGGGAGGTCAAAATGCACCCCTTTCCCGTAATGGGATTAGGATTAAGTATTGAAAGGTTTAGAAAGTAACATTTCTTGCAAAAACAATACAGTGGTCTCCACTTCATGGGGTAGCAATTTGCAAGCTGTTTTTACCCATTTAACAGATACCCATTTAACAGAAGTACCCTATTATATGGAGAAAATTTCAATGAGAAACATAAATGTTTTGCTAAATTTTACCCATTTAATAGGAGTACCCAATGTTACCCCATTATCCAGAGACCACTGTACTTATAAACTATCAATTTAAAGACTCAAATTATTGTTTTTATGCATGTTTACTTACTTTGGATATGTAGTTTATTTTACAATCAGAGTATAAGCAGTGTTAGTCCACTGGACGCGCATCCTGTATGAAGAGAATCCTAAAACAAACCATAACCAACTCTTTCCTACATATGAACACGTCTATGGGTTATAAAGACAGAGGTTACAGTATCTTACGCAGATACAAGGATGATGTCATCTTCGCCTATTTATGATGAGGAAGCAATTTCTTTAACCTCTAAGAAGTTCTGAGTATCTGCTTTATCAACCATAGTAGAACAATTTACTAACTTTTTTAGCTCACTTGAGCTGAAGGCTCAAATGAGCTATTGCGATCCCTTTTTGTCCATCATGGGTCGTTCGTCATTCGTAAACTTTCACACATTTTCATCATCATCTTAAAAACGCATGATTGCGTTTAGCCCAAACTTGGCAGGAATGATCCTTAGGGGGTGGGGATTCAAGGATCCTCAAGTGGTACACCTGGCGACCCCCTAGGGGGGGGGGGCAAGGGGCAGAGCCCCAAAAGGCCAAAAGTAGGTTATTTTCAAACATCTTCTCTAGATCCAGGATTAGTTTAGCTAAGTCACTGTGTGTAGATACCTCTAAATGTGATGAATTATTGTTCCACATGACAATGGCCAGAGTGGCTCCGTTTGGCCCCTGAAGGGGGCAACAGGTTGGGCCAGGGCCCTATAGAAATAATTTACATTTACTTCATTTTGTTTAAAGCATATCAATGGATTTAGATCAAATTTGGTGGGAATAATCCTTAGGGGGAGGGGATAGAGAGTTCTTGAAATGGTACACTTGGTACCCTTGGGGGCCCAGGGGACAGGGCCCATGAGGGCCAAAACTAGGTTACTTTCTTACCATAAACCCATTTGTAACCAAACTTGGTGGTAAATGCGTAACAGGGACCTCAAAATTATTGGGGGGGGGGGGGGTAGAGGGTCAAAGGTCACATATGTAGGTCCAAGGTCAAATAAGGTTTTATGATATATAAATATATCTGCAATTTTCTACTGGGGTTGGTATCATCCCATTTGTAATATAAATGCCCTACATGTAGAGGGACGTCAATGTTAAATTGAGGTCCAAGGTTACATAAGTAGGTCAAAGGTCAGATAAGGTAAAACGTCAACATAACTAGGATGTAACACATGGATATCGCCTCGTTTTTATAAAAATGGATGTCAACATTTGACTTGGCAAAATTAACTATGCCAGTTGAATGCAAAGTATTTTAACTGGTTCATGTGGCTCTGTTGGTGCCTAGATATCAGGCTCCAAGGGCCAAACTATTGATTTTTTTTTGTATGGGCACCACAGAGAGTTGGAGAGACCTCAGCTGAGCATCGTGCCTCCTGGGGCTCTTGTTTAAAGTTTCATGTCTAAATAAAGTTTGACCTCTGTCATAAATGGTAATAATGGGGACATGAGTTGAATTACTGTACTACCAAACATTGTTGAAGTTAAATGAATACACACAAATTAAACATGAAACCTAGAAAGTGATATATTATAATATTATAATATGACACATATTGAGTTCAAAGTACAATTATGTTTTTAAACGAGATGGAAAATGAGCTGTGACTGCACTCAGTTTACTTTAATCATTCATGTGTCAGTCCTTACAATTAACTTGTTGATAACAACCACTTTTTCTATCATCTTGTCTTATCTGACTTCAGCTGCTGCTTCTCCGTGGCTATGCTTTCAACCATACTGCAGACTTCGAGACAGTCCGAGTCATGAAGGAGAAGCTGTGTTATGTTGGGTAGGTCTCTCCAAACTTTAGTGTCTGCAGAACCCTTTATATATGTGTTCCAGGTTAATTATAGAAAGTGCTTTGAAAAAAGTAGACAAATCAGTGAAATACATCACTGAAAACTTTGAAAAAGTTTGGGCTTATGTGAATTAGGTTATCAATATTTGAAATTCTTACAATTGCAATTTGGCAACACTGTTCAATGTGAGCAACCCTGCATTTTTCTTTTGTGAATATCATTGAATTTTTTTTTTTTTACGATGATATGTTTTGATGTGTGTATTACATGTATTTTCAGACATATTTGTATGTTTTCTTGTGTAAGTGTTTTTATGCATTAATAGTAAAGAAAAGGAAAATTTCGTAAAGAATACAAGGGTTGCTCACACTAACTTGCTATTTTTGTGATGATTTCAAAAATTTCCAGAAATGTATATCTTCAGTCTTTTTGTCCGATTTTGCTTTAACTTTCTCTAATGTAGAATTTTGTTCTGCTTTTATTCAAACTACCTTGCTGTCTTTGTCTATTTGTTGTTTCTGCCAAACTTCAAAGTGTTGAAATATATATATAATGCAATTAATGCACACCAGAGTACAGAGTGTGGGATTGTTGATTACATTGAGAAATATTTCTTGTTATCTTTGTCTGTTCCAACAGGTATGATGTTTTCCAAGAGCAGAAGCTAGCCTTAGAGACAACAGTACTGGTGGAAAACTACACGGTAATATATTTGTGTCGCAATTCACAGACATCAATCAGTTTGTTGGAAGCGCTGTTATTATCCATAAGTACAAATATGATATGATCTGATTTCTAATTTATTAACCTTGGACAATGTTTCCCAATTTTACCTCGGCTTGATTAAATCTTTACCAACAGCCAAATCTCACCAAAATTGGACTGATGCGAGTGCATGGGTGACGACTTTTTAATTTTCCCATTTTATTAGTTGCACTTTAAAAATTTTTCTTCACACGTACACATGCAAAGCAGGTGTATTTCAACATCATGTACAGTCCAGCCTCAGTCATCTGGCCACGTCATGACCAGTAGCCATCTGGATAAGTGGTGGCTGGATAAGAGAAATATTGTTTAAACATAGTACTTTCTATCAAGTTGGAAGGGGGGGGGGTTATACACATTTTATTAGCTGTAGTATTACAAAACACAGACCATGCACAGATATTAACAGGCCCAACATGAGTGACACAGCAGGCCAGCAATTGTCTGTGTTTATAACAACACTTCTGATAAAGGTGTCTCAATTACTGGCAATGACTGGTAGATCCATAGTGTGGAAAATAGATCGGGTAAAGTGATGGCCAGATAAGTGAGGTCGGACTGTACATACGATGAATTACCTCAGACTTTTTCCAGGGAAAAGGCCCTCAAAATATGAATTTGTTTGTCAAATTCCTTTTCAATCAATATTGCTGCTCAACATGTTATAATGCACCAAAATTTTCAGCATCAGTCAACAAAAGTCTAATATATATTAAGTTTTTAGGTTGTCTGTGAGAATGGCCCTGTGGCTGCATGCCTTGTGTCTTGTGTATAGGTGCCTAGTACAACATTCGTGTCAAGTGTGGTATGCTTATGCTGTAGAACAGGAGCAATATGTGCATATGTTGAGGTTAAAGGTCATTTACAGGTCACATAGGTCATAAATCCCACCCTATGACACAACTCTTTGTAACTGTTACACTACTTGCAACCAAATAAGTCATAGATGCACTGTTTGAAATAAGATATAATGGTAATGGTAATGTTAAGGGTCTCATGTTAGATCATATATCATGTGCAAGGTCAGTTTGTACATAAGATTTATTCAGGTCTTAAGTAACATAACAGTTGGGACCCCAGTTGCGATGGTTGATTCTGCACCAATATTGGGAGTTGAATTCATCTTGTGTCTTTTCTCCTCAGCTTCCTGACGGTCGAGTCATCAAGGTCAGCGGTGAGAGATTCGAAGCACCAGAAGCCCTCTTCCAGCCCCATCTGATCAACGTAGAGGGCGTCGGCATCTCAGAACTTCTCTTTAATACAATCCAGGTGAGCAGTGATGTTAACAAAGCACAGTCGAGGCAGAAAGAAAATAGCATCATCTTTAACTCACAATTATACAAGGAGAGCTCATTGTTTCCCGAGTAATGCAAAGTGAACAGCTTTAGTTCACCAGATGGCCTGTGGATTTACATTTTATCAAAAGGGCTCAGGCCAAAAAGTCATAAAATCCACTTAATGCAAACATCTCTGAAAGTGAGAGAACAGGAAAGTCTCTTATATTAATCAATTCCTTTGAATTTGATAAAGCTGGGCTCAATCTCGGCTGATTGTGTATTGTCATCTGTATGTAAGAAACTATGTGTAGTGTATATATATATAATTAAAGATGTTCACCAAACATATTAAGTTTATTGCCAGGGTGTTTTACGTTTCTGTTCTGATGTGGCCAGTAGCATTATGTTTTGTCTGTCCATCCACACACCTGTATTTCATTATCTGTATACCAGGAGTCCACCTGAGTGGATTTTAATTGTACATGGCAAGTAAGTGCATGCACCATAAGGGGTACGTGAACTGATGAGAGTGTGGACGAAATCTGGCATAAATCAAGAGTCAAATCTGAATAACTCTGCTGAAATTAGCATATATCATGGTTAAGGATGCCAGGGCCATCCAGTGGTATTGCGTATTGGGACAAAGATAAGTGATGGGTAGCAAAACATTTTTAACAACAGATCAGAGTTAGACATCAAAATTAAGCGAAGGATCACTTAAATTTGGCATTTTCCAGGAGTAACTACAGCAAGGAGTGCTCTGTGGTGATAGCTAACCCACTGCCTCCGTGATTCTGAAAATCCTAAACAGTTAACACAGGACACATCCGGTTCCTGTAGCCAACAGGTTAAAGTTAGTGACAGTGGAACTTTTTTGTCAAATGATCATCATCAGCATATGATCACATTCATAATTGTGTTCATAATTACAGGTCAATGTTATGTGAAATTCAACATTTCTTTAAATACTTACCTAAATCCTTTCCATTCTCCCTGTGATTTCAGGCCGCTGACATGGATACCAGGCCTGAGTTCTACAAACACATAGTCTTGTCCGGCGGATCCACAATGTACCCTGGCTTCCCGTCCCGTTTGGAACGTGAAATCAAGCAGTTGTACCTCGAAAGGGTCCTGAAGGGTGATACTTCCAGACTCTCAGTAAGTTGCAGATGCAAGATGAGGCGTCCAATCCACACCACGCAGTCATTTGAAAATCCTTGACATTCACGTTTAAAGGCAGTAACATATTGGAGAAAATAAAAAATGGCGACTTAATCAAACTGGTGAAAAAGATATCACAATGATACACCAGCTGTATGTATATCCTGGCTGGAAGGTGATGCTTGAACATCGTCTTTTAACCGAATCAAAGCAATGAAAATATGTTTCGTCTCGTGCCCGGACGATAAATAGCCTCCCATAAACCTACATAACAGATTTGTCCTTCACAAGGCATACATGATGAATTATTTAGAACGAGTCAACTTTTGAGCTCCAAGTTTCCCAACAAGTGTTTTTTTTTTTTTATGCCTTACAACCCAGTTTACTTGATCTAGAATACTTTCACCCCAAGTTGATGACGACCCCAATCTATGTCATTACCTAATATTATCGATCATCCGAAGAGAGCAACTAAGGGCCTTGCTTGCATCTGCCGTAATGCTTTTGAATGTGAAAAACTTGTGACCATTTGCCATTTGTAATCAAACATGGACAGTAGATGCCATACAAAGACTTCAGTGTACATTGTGGTCAAAGGTCAGGTATTCCGCCGTGCAAAGTTATCTACTGGTTGGTATTCTAACAAGAAGCCCATTGTAAACCATACGTGGAATGTAGATGCTTTAGGCAGGGACCTTCAAAGGTTATTTGGGGGTCAAAAGATTCATGTATGAGGTCAAAGGTCACATGAGGGAAAAAGTATTAAAATAGCCTGAATGATTGTGCAAAATAGGTGAGACAGACATTATGGCTATGCCTTGTTGAATATATTAAGGTAAAAACTAAAAAAAAAGCTAAGTAGAAGAAAAAAAAATGAACTCAGAAGTAAATATTTGAGCTTTTAAATGTTTGTCCCCAGGTAAAAAATAGAATTTGAAAAAAAAAAGCAAACCAAATTTTGTTTATAGCATCAATCTCAAATAATTTAGATATTTAAGTCATAGGCTTGTCTGCTTCAGTATTTTTTAATTTTGTATTTATTTTTATTTTTATTTTATTTTTTTTATTTTATGTTTTTATTTATTTTTATTTATTTATTTATTTATTTATTTATTTTATTTTATTATTATTTTTTTTTTTTAGGGGGGGGGGGGTTTCTAAATTTCATTTTGTGTCAAAGAAAGAAAAGAAATGACAACGATACCATGGCCCCAAGGTATTATTTCCACTCTGTGCAGATGTGAGGATGACATTTCTTTTTCCAGATGATTCAGTGAGGAATTTACAATCATACCTCTAAGAAGTGCTGAATGTCTGCATATTGTGAGAAAGGGGTCTGTTCTGTAGACAGTATTTGGTGTAGAAAGTGAATAAATGAACAAATGAAATAAATGGATAAAGTTTACTCAATAATAAATTGATAGAAATGTAGATAATTGAAGAAACTGATGTATGGACAAGTAAACAAACAGAGTTGCAACGACGCTAATTTCCCACCACCACTTCAGATGAGCTGATGAAGCATCCCGGATAGGATGTGAAACGTTCTCGTCAAAATTCAAACAAAAGTCCTGTTGACTTCATATATATAACTGTTTGTTGAAATTTTACCTGGATGAATCAGAACTTACATCAATTAAACATAAATAAGTTAATTGATTAATTGAACATTTGAAAAGTGAGTTAAATGCTAGTATAATC